>PVLD010007321.1:0-84370 GCA_004027595.1 Dinomys branickii | reverse complement strand
CTCGAATTCCTCACCGTCGGTGCCCCAGGATACGCTGGAGAGTTCTGTTCACTTCAGGGTAAGTGAGGTAGATGCAGAGGGTCGTTTTCTGACCCTGCCCACCTCACTCAGAAAGCAGGCGGCCCAGTGGAGCCTAGGCCACCCAGGCCAGGCCTGTGTGAGTCTTGTGTGGCCCCGCAGACCCCAAGGAGCCATCAGGAGGCAAGAGGGGCAGGGAGTGGGCGCTCAAGGCCAGTTGGTCAGGGAAGTCACTGGAATCTGCAGTGACTGCTGCTGCCACCCGCCCTGTGCCGCTGTCCCTCACGAGGAGTGATGGGGCCTCTGTGAGCCACCAGGCCGTCCGGGGCCTAGCTTTATTCCAAGGACTTGATGGCATCCCTTTGTGCTTCCCCCCACTGGAAACTGTCTGCCTTGACGGACACTGCGCTGAGCGCTGGCTCCCTGCCCCTGGAGAAGAGCTGGCATCTGGACCCTGGGGTCCAGGCTGAGGCCACCTTACCCTAGGCCTGGAGGGGTCCTACGTGGCTGAGGGGGACACTGGGGACAGGAAACACAGCAGATCCCAGGACTCAGCCAGATGTCAGCCCCACTCTCTGGTGACCAGACACATCTGCCTCGCCGAACGGAGCTGGGCCTTCTGTGAGGAGGTTCAGAGCTGGGTCGCATCTGCCCAAAACACCCTTCCCTGCTCCCTCTGAGGGGCACTCAGCTAGTCTGGACCTTGTTTGGACCCCATCCCTTGCTTTAGGGTCCGCTTCTCCCACTGCTGACCCAGCTCTCTCAGAGTCTGCCAAAATCCCCTGAGTACTCAATCCCCGTGGCACCACAGCCCCGCGAGGAGCCACTTGAGGGGCTTCTGTGCGCCTGCGGGAGGCCCTGTGAGTGTGCTGTGGGGCGTGGGTGGGGGGGCTGTCTCAAGACGCAAATGCAAGTTGCATCTTAGTGAGAGGCAGGGAGAGTGGGCCCCTCCTGTCTCTTCCAGGCTGTGGTGTGATTCCAAGACCCCTGTACCCTGACCCTAGTATAGTAGGTCAGCTGTGAAGTGTCCATGCCAGAGCTTTCCCCAAACGGCACAGAAGCACACAGGGCTGGGCTCATGCTGTCGTATATCTGCAATCCCAGCACTCTAGGAGGCTGAGGCAGGAGGACTGCAAGTTTGGGCCTAGCCTGGGCAATTTAATGACTTACTGAGACTCTAATAACATAAAAAAGCACTGGGGATGTGGCACAGTCCAGAGGCTCTGGATTCAATCCCTAGTACAAAAAAAATTTTTTTTCTGTTATTTTTGTTGTTTTTTTGTTTTTTTGAGACAGGGTTTGGCCATGTAGTTCAGGCTAGCATGGAACTCAGTGTGTAGCCCAGGCTGACCTTGAACTCCTGCCAGTCCTCCTGCCTCTGTCTGCCTAGTGCTAGAAGGACAGGCATACACCACCATGTCTGGCAATTTTAAAAAATTGTATGTATACACACACACACACACACACACACACACACACACACATGCACAGTTTTGGGCTTTTTTGTTGTTGGTTTGGTTTATTTTTGTTTTGGGGGGTTTTGAGACAGGGTCTGTCTATGCGGTTCAGGCTGGCCTTGAACTCACTTTGTAGCCCAGGCTGGCCTTGAACTCACAACGATCCTCCTGCCTCAGCCTCCTGAGTGCTGGGATTACAGACGTGCACCACCACACCCAGCCCAGGTTTGGTTTTTTTTGAGACAGGCTCTTGCTATGGTAGTGTAGGCTGGCCTAGAATTTGCTATGTAGCCCAGACTGGCCTTGAACTCGTGGTGATCCTCCTGCCTCAGCCTTCTGAATACCAGGATAAAAGGCATGTATTACCACGCCCAGCTGTATTTTCTAAACATGTGGGATTTTGCTATATATAATGTTTTTTTATTGTTTGTTTGTTTTGTCTTTTGAGTCAGGGTCTCACTATGCAGTTCAGGCTGGCCTTGAGCTCACTTTGTAGCTCAGACTGGTCTCAAACTCACGATCCCTTTGCCTCAGCCTCCGAGTGCTGGGATTACAGGTGTGCCCACTACACTTGGTTTTGTGATACATATTGCTACCCCTTCATTTGTTTAACTTAATACAGCACAGAAATCCCCATCTTGGTGTGTGTGGATTTCTATCCTGTGCAGCTTTTTCAGTTTCCTCCCATGCAGACGACAGTGCCCAGGGCCTGTGTGTGCTATGTGCACCCGCAGCCCTGCCAGTTGCCCCTGCCCCCTCTGCAGCCCCTCTCCTCCTGCCCCTCACTGTAAGTCACACGGCTAAACCTCTGCTCAGGATGGCCCAAGAGATGCATCCAGCCAGGCTGGGACAGCAGGTGGGCAACAGTACACTAGGCACATACTGTCCCGCGTGTTTAGGTCCCATGGAGAGCCTGGGTCTTTGCCTGATTTCTTGCCATCCTGTGACAACCCTAACCCGCTGCCAGGACGGGTCCAGTCCAGCAGCAAACAGCAGATGAGCTCCTCGCAGAGTTCGGTGCCGTTACTCCGGCATCGGGGTGGTCTCCAAGCTTCTCGCCGTCCACAAATCTGCCTCTCTGGTCAGCAGAGTTCTGAGCACTCAAGACAGCTGTCTGGGGCCTTAGAGAAAGAAGTGAGGCCCAGAGCTTTGCACAGGGCTGGTCCCCCCTCATGGTTGAAAGGAAAGGGGAAGGCTGGCGCTTTTTATAGAACTCTAAGGCCAAGAATGTAGAATTGGAGGGTTGTGCACTGGCTGTACCGCTGCTGCATCTTTTCCTTTTCTTCTTTTTTTTTTTCTTCCTGGAGACAGGATTTCACTAAGCCCAGGTTAGCCTCACTCATGATGATCCTCTTGCCTCAGCCTCCTCAGTGCTAGGATTATACTTTGTACGCCACCACTCCTGGCATCCTCTGTATGCAACTTTTTTTTTTTTACATGTAACTTTAGTGGAGGCATCTAGGCCAAGTTAAAGGGGTTGTTTCTCCCTAGTCCCTGTTTGAGAGAAAACCTAACAGGCCCCAAATCTAAGATATGTGTAATCTCTTTACCTGTGAAATAACGTTTGTACATCCGGCCATTGATCATAAAGGACTTTCCTAAAAGTAGATGCTATTGACTTACCTCAGTGACTTTTAGTTGATTCCACTTTTATAGCTGTTCTTGCTTTTTTAAACTATGCTTCTTCCAGCCAGTTAGAAAAACCTAGCTGGGGGCAGCCCACTTTCCGAGCCCCCTTCTGTCCCTCTCAGACAGAAGCTTTCTCTCAATAAATTCTTCCTACTCTAAAAAAAACCAAACAAACCTAGTTCAGCGTGGTGGTGCATGCCTGTAATCTTAGCTCCCGGGAGGCTGAGGCAGGAGGATCACTGCCAGTTCCAGGGCCAGCCTGGGCTCCAAAGTGAGTTCAAGGCCAACTTGTACTATAGAGCCAGCCCCTGTCTCAAAAAACAAAAACAAAATCAAACTTGGGCTATGATTTGCTTGCCCTACCCACTGTCTCTGTCGTCCTCCCCAACTCTCTCCTCTTGCAGGATGATCCTAGTGCTCCCCACAAAATCCAGGAAGTTCTCAAGTCCTGTCTGAAAGAAGAGGAGCCCTTTGACATCCAGAACTCCATGTCACCCAAGCTCGAGGGTGGCAAAGGGGACCAGGCCGACCTGGATGTGAACTGTCTTCAGAATAACTTAACCTGAAGCCGGGCAAGAAGAGTGGCCGTGGGGGCGGGGGCGGGGAAGACACATTCTCTCCTCTTGTACAGAGTCTACTTCTTGTAACCATTTGTTAATCTCTTTTCCTTTTCTGATCTCATGGCATGCTTCGATGTATTTTGTACAGGAGGGGAAACGACACAAAATAAGCAAAGAAACGGAACAGAATTGCATACGTTGGGTTGTTTGTGCTGTCTGTACATTGCTTCTGCTGCTGTGATTTCTAAACCTGTGCTATTATTCAACTGACTTTTTTTTTGTACTTTGACCCACCTTTTTTTGGAATACCAGTAAAAACAAAGTTCTTGAAATAAAACTTTTTAAAAAGCTGTCCATTTTCTTAATGTCGTGTGCCCACCCCCTCCCCCACTCTTGCCTGCCCAAGTTGAATGCAAACCTTCACTGATACACATTTGAGTACGTCTGAACCTCAAGAATGGTCTGCGTGTCAGCTTGGGCTGCCGCACCAAGACACACAGGCCAGCTGAGGAGGCTGGGGTCCAGAATGAAGGCACCCAGGGGGCTGGTTTCTGATGAGGTCTCTTACTAGCTCGCAAACAGCCACCTTCTCCTGGTGCCCTTGAGTGGCCTTCTCCATGCAGCTGTGGGAAGACAGAGATCACCAATGTCTCTTTCTGTTCTTATAAGGACACTAATCCTGTGGCATTAGCACCCTTCCTGAGCATGTCATTTAATCTTAACTGGAGCCTTACAGGGCTTATTTCCATTACAATCATATTGGAAGTTGGGACTTAAGTATATGAATTTTTGGAGGTGGAAGGGGGACAGTTCAGTCCATTCCAGTCTGTCTCACCTAGTAATACTCTTGCTAGCTCAGCATAGTGTCACGCACTTGTAGTTCTATCACTTGAAAGGCTGAGGCAGGCGGATCTTGAGTTTGGGGACAGCTATGCAAGCCTTGAGGAGTGGTCTTCACCCCCTTACCCTAAAGTTTTCCCAGGCTGATTTCTTTTCTCCTCTGTAGAAAGAGAAAGAGGAGTCCAAAAAGGTAAAAGCAAAAGTAAGTTTATTTGCAGAAGAAAGCGATACAGAGCCACTCTAAAGAGTGGGAGTCCCAGAGCTGGCTGATCCCTGAATACGGGGCAGCAGTCCTGTTTTGTGGGGTGACAAGATTCGAGGGCCATCTCATCCCTCCGGGGTGGCTGTTTCTGTTTTTTGTTTTGTTTTGGTACCGGGAGTCGAACTCAGGACCTCATGCACGCCAGGCAGGCGCTGTGCTGCTGAGCTATATCTCTGACCCAGGGTGGCTGTTTCTGACTGGATATCAGCTCTTTGCTAGGAATCTATAATGAAAATCTTGGGAGGGGGTGTGAAAAGTCTTATTTTTGCGTGCCCATCTTGGAGCAGTTCGTACAAAGAGGAATTTAGCTAATCTCTGAGTATATATAACCTAGGTACTACCACAGACAGTCTAGGTTAGCTTCCTCTCGTTCTTAAGGGGACCATCCCTACATTATCCCTGCCTGTTGGGGTCCTGTCCCTACACAGCCTGGACTGTATAGTGAGACCTTGTCCCAAAACACTTTGGTTTTTTTTTTTTTTTTTTTTTTGGCAGTACTGGGGATTGAACTCAGGACCCTGCGCTTGCTAGGCAGGCGCTTATTCCACTGAGCTATATCCCCAGCCCCTTGTCCCAAAACAAAAAGACTACTCTTGTTGGGCCTGGTGGTACATTCCTTTAATCCCAGCTACTCAGGAGTCTAAGGCAGGAAGATCACAAACTCAGTGCCTGGACAATTTGGCAAGACCCTATGTAACAATCTCAAAATAAAATCTAAAAAGAGCTGGGAGCTGGCTATAGTGGTGCAACTCTGTAATCCTAGCACTTAGGAGGCTAAAGCAGGAGGATCGTCATGAGTTCAAGACCAGCCTGAACTACATAGTGAGACCCTGTCTTTAAAAAAATAAATAAGATGTAATTCAGTGTGAAGGCCCTGGATTCAATCCCAGTACTGAAAAAAAAAGATTGTGTACTCTTTCATAAATATGTAAGTGCTTATTTTGAGCCAGGTCCTGTAGTACATGCCAGGAATGCATAAGACTCTTACCTCAGGAAGGTAGTTGTTTCCGGGCGTGGTGGCACACGCCTGTAATCCCAGCACTTGGGAGACTGAGGCAGGAGGATCTTTGCAAGTTCAAGACCAGCCTGGGCTACAAAGTGAGCTCAAGACCAGTCTGAACTGCATAGCAACACCTTGTCTCAAAAAGACCAAAAAAAAAAAAAAAAAAAAAGTTAGTAGTCAAGGAGGTTACCAAGTACCAGCCCAGCCTCAGCAATATAGTCCAATCTTGTCCCAGACTGAAAAATAAAAAGGGCTGGAGGTATTGCTTAGTGCAAAGGCCCCAGGTTGAATTTACAGGATCCCCAAAAAGATTAAAAATTTTAAAATTAATAGTCAAATGATCAAAATGTATTATGTGCAGGTAGGAATCTGCCAAAGTGACACCCACTTATCTATATAATCAATATGCACTAATTAAAAATATTAAAAAGCCAGATGTGGTAGGACATGTCTGTAATCCCAGCACCCTGGGAGGCTGAGGCAGGAGGATTACAAACAAGTTCAATCTCAGCCTTGAAAATTTAGTGAGACCCTGTGTCTTAGTTACTTTTCCTGTTGCTGAGACAAAGTATCAGACACCCAAAGTTAAAGGAGGAAAGGTTTATTTCCTCACAGTTTTTAGAGGATTCAGTCTGTACTTGGCTGGCTCCAAGGCAGGGACACATCACAGAGGGGAAACAGTCCATGGCAAGCAAGCAGAAGACTGAAGCAGCAAGCAGCAGCAGCAGCAGCAGCAGCAGCAGCAGCAGCAGCAGCAGCAAACAAAAGCCCATCTCCCCCTTTTATCCCTTCCAGGCTGACCACCTTTTGGGTGGAGCAACCCACACTAGGATAGGCCTTCCTATTATCCAATTATCCATACCCAGAAATATACTAAACCAATCAGTGGACTAGTTTAGTAATCACACACCCTTAATCCAAGCATCACATGCCCCAGATCCAGCCACCTCCTAAAACATATCCCATGACTGCATGAGGCTTTGGGGGAACATCTAGATGCAAGCCATAACAGCCTGGTATGGTTTAGACCTGAGGTGCCTCCCCAAAGCCTTATGTGTTCAGAGGGGAGCACCTGGAAGGTGTTTGCGGCCTGAGGGCCTTGTGCTCCTCAGTGGCTTGGTACACTAATAAGTTCGTGGCACAATGTGCCAATAGGTCACGGGATAGGCTGGAAGAATATATATCTCTTTCTCTGGTGCCCCTCCTTTCTGTCTTTGCTCCCTGGCCTCTGTGATGTGACCAGGTTTCCTCTGTGGCAGCGCCTTCCACCACGCTGTTTCTGCCTTGGAACCTGCCAACATGGACTGTAATTTCTGATGCTGTGAGCCAACGTAAACCTCTCCTTCAGGTTGTGGGTGCTGGGGAAGTGACTAGGATGCCCTACCTCAAAACTAAAAAGGCGTCTATAGCCATAACACCCTCAACACGCCCGGTCTCCTCTCAAAATTAAAAAGACTAGGGATTAGCGCAGTGTGAAGACCCTGGGTTCAATCTCCAGTACTGGGAGCAGGAGGGAGATTTAAAAAAAAAAAAGAAATTACTAGTTTATCTTGGAAACAGACCTAAATAATTATAATACAGTGTGTCAGGATTTAATAGAGGTTTACAGGAAGAGTTCAGAGAGGTTGAAATTGGGCTTGGAAGGTGTCCATGTTGCTGAGATGAAAGAAATACCCAACACCCAAAGTTAAAGGAGGAAAGGTTTATTTAGCTCACAGTTTACAGAGATTTCAGTTCATAATCGGCTGGCTCCAAGGCAGGGTGGCGTGGCAGAGGGGTGCTGCACAGGAGAAACAGTTCGTGGTGGAGAGGAAGTAGCAAAAGCTGCAAGCAAGGAACCACACAGCACCCTCTTGTCCTTTATACCTTATCCAGGCTACTGAGGGTGGGCAGCACTCACACCCTAATCCTAGCACCCCTGAGCCTAGCACTGCACCATGAATCAATCCCAGCATCATGCACTCTAGACTCATCCACCTCTGGAAAAGCTGCACCTATGACTGCCTGAGGCTCTGGGGAACATCTAGACACAGCCATAACAGATGGATAAGCAGGCATTTGCCAGGATGAAACAGAAGGCCCTGATGCACTGGTGTACCCAGGACCACAGTGCCGGGGGACCAGAGGGAGGTGACCCAGGGATGGGCTGAGGGACCACTGAGGACCTCAAGTGCCAATCAGCATAGGCCTGAGGCAGGGCTGGATTTTGCAATCTGTTGAAAATTACCCAGTATCATCTTTATTGTTGCTATTATTGTCTGAGACAGAGTCTTGCTATGTAGTCCAAGTGGCCCTTGAATTTACTAGGTAGCCCAGGTGGCCTCAGACTCTCAGTAATGCTCCTGCCTCAGCTGTCTGAGTGCTGGGATTTCAGGTGTGCGACACCACACCCAGCTTCTCAGTATCATTTAGATGAGAGATATTAGGTATATGATAGGTGAGTAGCAAAATATATAACATTAACTTTTAATCTGCATTACATTTTTATTCCAATGGCTTCACTGATTCATTCAAAAAGAAGAAGGTGAACCACTTCTCATTCCATCTAACAGATCTCAGAAAACCCACTAAGCCTGAGTGGAAATGGAGGTGAAGGCCCGCCAGAGCGGAGTAGGGAGCAGTGCCACCTTGGGTGGGATTCCTAGAACTTTTATCTGCCCTTGGTCTATGAGAATTCTGGCCGCCAGAGCCCCTGGGAGTATGTCTCTCTTTGCCGACTGCAGACCCTCCAATTTGTACTCTTCTGTGCCTCCTTATTTTTTATTCCATGCTGGACATTGCACTTGAAAAATTGCTTATTAAAATATTTTAAACCCTGTGGGGTGATTTCTTCCTCTAAGAGGATTTTCACTTACTCCTGTCAGGCGCCCAGGGGTACTGGAATTCTGGAATCATAATTAATCCAGACTCAAGGCTTTAAATTTTCTAAGCCTCTAAAATACAGCTGCAAACCTCGGATAATGAAAGGACTGGTTAGTTCCTGGTTTGTTCTGTGTTTTGTGTTGTGTTGCACTTTGTGTTTTATTTTGTTTTGTTTGAGATAGGGTCTCACTGTGTTGCCAAGACTGGTCTTAAGTGCATGACCTCAAGTTATTCTCCTGCCTCAGCCTCCTAAGTAGCTAGGATTACAGATATGTTCCACCGTGGCCACCCCACTTCATTTTTAACCCTACAGCAGAGTTCTCGTGGGCTGTAGCCCAAAATACAAAGTGCTTTACCGGTGTGCCCAACCCCCACACCACGCCCTGGCTCCCTGATACTCAGGCACCAAGACCTTGAGGCACATGGCTCCTCTGCCGGTCACCCTCGTTAAATGATGTTGCCTCAGTGCACACGGCCCTGGTTGCTGGACTCTGGATTCCTGTACTGTAGAAATTGGCCTGGTAGCTCTTCAGTATCTTGTTTGCTCTTTGATGCTTGTCAGAGGTGTGCACAGCCATCCGGTGGGTGGTCAAGCTGGTCCAGTTCACCTGGCTTCCTATTGACAGACAGCAGAAGCCCTCTGTTCTCCCCTTGGACTCCAGCCTGAACGCAGCCAGCGCCATCTGCCCTGTGCTGCAGGACATGGCTACACGTTGGGGTGTGTGTCATGGTTTTGTTGCCATACACCTTACCACTTTGGTGGGCGGGGGATTGGCGTGGCCCTGCCCAGGACATCCTGTGCTCTCAGAATCAGGGGCCCTGTCCCTCCAGCATAGGCCCCTCTGACCCTTTCCTGAGGAGGCCGGCTGAAGCAGGAGCACCTGACTTGCGTCCAGGCCCAGGGCTTGTTCATATTCTGCTGTGCTTTGTGCTCCTCACAAAGCGTTAGGAAATGTGTGTCAGAGCTTCGGCTTTGTGTCTCCCGCTGTCCACGCCGGGGCCGCTGGGGGCCAAGTGAACAGAGCACCTGGTGCTGCTATTATAGCAGTCAAGGTAGTAGGGCATTCTAGGCAGTCAGACAGGGCTCGGCCCTTCCGAGAGGCAGTCCAAAGCTGAAAACCCGAAACAACTGTGGCTAGAGGCACATCTGTTAGAGGCCAGGCCTCAAGATAAAGATGGAATGACCAGGCCTAAGATAACTGGTAACACCTGGTCTGATAAAGTCTAGATAGACATTGTTGGTCACCTCAGTAGGTGACCAAGACTCTTGGACTCATCCCTTCCTGAAAAGTCCTGTCCTATCCATGCACACTTGGTACGTGACCTGCTTCCCCATGGGATCAATATTACCTAAGTGGCTGTACTTGTAATCTTATTGCTTGATCATAGCTATAACCTATGCTATACTCATGTGGCCGTGCTCTACATAACTTCCCCTGAAAAGTGGATCCTCCGCAACCTACTCAGGACCCCTCCTGCCTGTCAGAGGCTGTATCTCTCCCTCTCAACAAATATTTCCTACTCTTTTTTTTTTTTTTTTGGTCTTTTTGAGACAGGTCTTGCTATGCAGTTTAGGCTGGCCTTGAGCTCACTTTGGAGCCCAGGCTGGTCTCAAACTCGCAACAATCCTCCTGCCTCAGCCTCCCAAGTGCTGGGATTACAGGCGTGCACCACCACACCTGGCAATATTTCCTACTTTTAACCTCTGTTGTTCCTTAGAATTCATTCTTTGATTTTGGGGAACACGGTCTTGGTGTGTCAGACATCTAGAAGGTTGGGAGTTATTTCCCCTAGATCATTTGGAGGTCCTAGACCATTCCTATATTGTACTTGTAGGCCCCTGCGAGATAATTGGAAGGAGGTAAGAGTTTGCTTTTGTTTCATAGATTCTGGATTATGAACTGGTTAGGTAATCATAAATTGTCATCCTTGTTTGTCAATTGTTTATGCTTTCAATTTTATGCCTTGTCTCTTATAAGCATTTTTTTGGTTAAAATTGTGATAAATTTAAGCTGAGAACATGAGAAGATTATAATGCTCAAAGTAAAATATCACATCATGTTACATTCACAGGCAAGGCCTTGTATTCCTGTTTTGTATAAGCTGCATTCACCGGTGTTCCTTGTTTGACCTGTCCGCTGTGTTGTTACCTTATCATCAGGACTAGGAAGAAGTAGTGTTAGAGCATCTCCCAGTGGACTTTGATGCTAACTAAAATGTAAATTTATAAGATGCTGTAAAATGGGTCTTTTTATGAAATCTAGTTGATATTTAGGAAATATACATGCCTATTAATGAATCATGAGACCCCACTTCTGGTTTTAAAAAAAAGCAATAAGCTGGTGGCCATTCTTAAGACATGGAGGACAGGTTTCACTGGGACAGACTGGCCCTGAGGCCCCTCCACATTTGAGAGGGAATATTGAGCCTGTTCTGCCTCAGTCTCCTTTCTGGTCTGATCTTCTGCAGGTGCAGAGGCAGCTCTTGGTTTTCCCCAGCTTCACCTTTCCAGGCTGAGGGTGATGACTCACGGGCAACTTGTCTCAGTAACTCACCGTGAGCGTGAGAAGAAAAGACATCCTTTGACTGCATTTCTGATCTTTTCCTGTCCCTCCGCACTTCCTTTTTTGGGAGGCGTGTAAGATTAGAGAGGCAGGATCCCTGAAGGGTCCCAACATTTCCCTCCTATCCAACCACTAGGAATCTTTACCTGTCCCTTGTAGAACTCTAAGAAACCGTGGTCACTCTGCCAGCTAGTTAAATGCTCTTAGAGCAGCTGCCACTGTTAAAGCAGAGGACAGATTCCCCCAGCACTCTCTAGTGAATCCCTGCTGAAGTCAGTGGCCAATGGAATGTTGACCAGACAGGCAGCTGGATTCCTTCCAGAGACCAATCTTTAGTTGCATGGACCCATGGAAACCGACAGGACAGCTGAGGGGTCATAGCCAGGGCTACTCTCTGGCAGACACCCAAAGGTTCCTCAGTGGCAGCTGGGTCCCGACAGCCCAACTGGGTATCAATCTCCCCTTACCTGTCACCCCTACCTGCACGCCTCAGTGAGATGAGATGTGATTCTCTCGGCAATCTCCTGGTGTCCTCTGTCCCAGGATGAACAGACAACACTGCTGGAGCCCTCTTGTAAGCCTTCATTAGGGTTGAGCTACACGTTTGGACTTTTTCTCTCTGCTAGTAAGTTAGAAACCTGTTTTTCTCCTACTCTCTGGGAGTTAACTTTAGAACCCCTTAGTTAGCTAAACTACCTTATCGTGAGACTGTCCCAGCTTCCAGGAGGTCAGGCTGAGGCAGCTTGCAACAACTGTTTGCCTTTCACAGAAGAGAACAGCTATCATAAGAGTGATGTACACATGTGCCTTACGTATAATAACTAAAAAAAGAGGGTTTTAGTCAGCCTCTTCTTTCATGTGCATGTAAAAAACTGGTATGTTTCTTTACTAGCTGTGGGGAACCACTCACCATCAAAGCTCGGACATCTGAGGACATGTCAAGGACATGAACCTGCTGTCTAGCACAGGCGCAGAGTGAGACATCCTTCTGTAACCATGACTTAGTGCTAGACAACCACACATGCTCTGGTGAAGTCATAAGAATGTAAATATGTGATAACAATGTGTATAAGAATTATACAATAAAGATGCAGGCTGCTCTTGCTTTGCTCTGCTGCCAGCTATTGCTGTGTTACTGATGTCTTGCACATGTGCATTCTTTAACCTGAGGACTTCACGTGCAAAAATCTCCCTTGGGCCCCCACTTGGGTCAACACTAGCATATAAATTGCGGTTGCTGGGTGATGGGTATAAATTTAACCTGTGCCCTTCAGAGACATGGAAATTTTGCAATGGACTTTCAATAAACCTTAGCCTTATCTTGTTAAAGAAGATTGCCTAGGTGATTAGGTAGTTAACACAAATGTCTTAAGAGATTTCTTTGCCCCAGGACCCAGGGCAAGATGTCCTCAAGCCATTTACTTGACTATCTCTAGAAGTGATCTCTTTTGCAGGCTGGAAAGTGCTCCAACCACTTTGTTCTGTGGTCTCTTTTTCCTCACTCTCTTTCAAGGAATTAGAGAGCAGTGGTTCTCTGATTATTAGTTTTGCTAACAATGCTTCCTTTCTTAAGTATGACTGTAATAGCTGGAATCAATTGTAGTTTGTGCATTTGGAAACACATGCTAAAGTTAGGAGTATGAGCTTCCAGGGAAGGTAGGGTTGTGAGTTAGTTAAGGTGGCTACTCCAACCCGACCTATCTTTGACTCTCCAGACAGCAAGCACCTGCTCTGGAGCAGGTCACCTCAGGGGACACCTTGAGGGTATAGAAATTAGGTAAAAATTGAAGGCATGCCAATTTTTTCTATTGTATTTCAGATGAGAGACTCAATGTCAAAATCTCTTACTCCTTTGGAATGTATTCTTAAGCACCAGAAAATGTTGGGCGCTTGCATAGTGAAAAAGAGTGGTTTAATATTTCTCTGCACCTGTGCCTGCCCTGCCTAGCCCCTAGAGCCAAGATGGAATACAGAGGGAGGTATTGATTATGATGCTATTTGACAACCAAAATTGCACTATAAGAGGGAGGGAAAATGGTCGGTATTACCTCTTGTTCAGACTTTCTTTGCATTAAGAAATAATCCTCATGTTCAAAATGTAAATATAAGCCACAGAAAACCAGACACCTCTGGCCCTCAGGCGTCCACTATCACTGAGCCTGAAGCTTCCCCACATTTGCCCTTTGGAACCTGAGCAGGAGGTTTCCAAGGCAACCTTAATCAAACCCTCATCCACTATTACTGAGCCTGAGGTTTCTTAAATCAAACAAGATCTAAGAAAGTTTTCAGATGACCCTGATAAGTACACTGAGGCCCTTAGAGGACTCACTCAGACCTAGGAACTAGACTAAAAAGACGTAATGCTACTCTTAAATCAAACATTGACTTCTAATAAGAGACAAGCAGCGTTCCAAGCTGCTGTTACATTTGGAGATAAATATTGTATTGTTAATTTTAGAAGGCCAGCAGCCAGCAGCCAGCCAGCCAGGGGAACAGCCAGTTCCTACTGGAGCCCAAGGAGCCCCTACACAAGATCCCTACTGGCCTGCCAACCAGGGAGGACGGGGGGTAGAAAGCATCTTCAGACAAGAATTCTTAAAGGTCTGAATGGACGACAACGGAGCCTTTCAATTCTATTCATCCAGAAAAAGAAGAGAGCCCCTCCGCCCTCTTAGATTATTTACAAGAGCCACAGGAGAAACGCACATCCCTGGCTCCTGATTCGATAAAGGGACAGATTACTCTCAGAGACAAGTTTATTATCCAGTCGTCTCCAGATATTAGGAAAAATCTACCAACCATGGCTTTTGCTCCAGTTAGCTCACTCAATACTTTGGTCAAAATTGCCTCCTCAGTATTTCATCATCAAGACCAGGAAAAAAACCAAGGGGAGGAACAAAGAAACCAAGAAAAAAAAATGCCAGCCTTTTTTGCGGCCCTAAAAGGAATAGACCCTAAGTGCAATTCTCAGGGCTTCAAGAAGAGGTCAATGACTGAACTCACCTGCTACTGCTGTTGAAAGCTGGGCTACCTTAGGAGAGAGGCCCCCCGGGCCATGCCCTGATGCAAAGGTGACCACTAGAAGTCACACCGCCCCCTGAGGTGAAGGCCCCAGGGATCAGACCCATCCTACCAACTGGGCCAGAGCACTGAAGGGCCCCGGGGCACAAATCACCCTATTGCTGCACGCTGGTGTGTGTCTCGTGGTCCTTCTCAACCTTGACCCCCCTTCCAGCTGTCATACCTCAGCAAAAGAAGTCACTAGAGAAGAGAAAACTTGCCATCTCTTATAACCTTTAGGCTATAACTGGGACTAGTGTCCAACTAGCAAAATTCAAGCTCTAACCAAAATATGTTTTCCTAGTATCACATGCCCATGCAGCCACATGGAAAGAAAGAAACTCGCTGATGGCTGATGGATCTCCTACAAAGCATCAGGAAGAGGTAGGTGAACTTCCGCCATCTGTCTACAGGCCCTCAAAAGTGGCGATAATTCACTCTAGAGGACACTAAAAAAGAACTGGCAAAGTATCTCAACGAAATCCACTGGTTGATGCAGCTCCAAAAGGAGCTGCTTGAGGGGGCCCCCTTCAGGGCCCCTGATCTGGTATGAGTCCCTTGGTCATACTCAACCCAAATAATCTCTGTCAAAAATCAAAGGGCTCCCTCCCACGGGTGTCAGCTCCTTCCATCAGGACGGTTACAACCAGAGGATGACAAACTGTTCCTTCCTGACCCTAGTCAATAAAAAAATTATGAAGTCTTTACACCATACCTTCCACTTAGGGAGAGACGAGGCCCAGCAGATGACCTCAAAGTTATTCATAGAAAAAGGGGACTTTCTCAGACAATACAGCAGATAGTTAAGATGTGTGAACTCTACCCAAAAAACAATCCCCCCCAGGAAGGCCTGGTGGCACACACCTGTCATCCCAGCATCTGGGAGGCTGATGCAGGAGGATCATTGCGAGTTCAAGACCAGCCTGGGCTAAAAAGTGAGCTCAAGACATGACCACAGCTCCCTTTGACAGGGTCACCTTCCACACCTGTGAGATTTGTTTATTTGTTTTTCATTGTTGTTTTGTTTTTTCCAGATTCCACTGTGGCTCTGTAGCAGGCCAAGAACTGTTTCTTTTTCAAAGGTAATTTTATGTGTTCACTTTTGATCAACATAAAGTTCACAAAAAAAAAAAAAAAAGGGGCTGGGGATATAGCTCAGTGGAATAAGCGCTTGCCTAGCAAGCGCAGGGTCCTGAGTTCGATCCCCAGTACCGCAAAAAAACAAAACAAAACAAAACAAAAAACATAAAGTTCACATTCATCACAGGGAATTAGTACCTGTGCGTTATATTTTGATCCTTCTTTTTTCCTCATGCTTCCTCTCTTCAGCCTTTCTTCCCCTCTTTACAAAAGCTGCAAGCCTGGTGGCGCATGCCTGTAATCCCAGCACTCAGGAGGCTGAGACAGGAGGATTGCTGTGAGTTCAAGGCCAGCCTGGGCTACATAGTGAGTTAAAGGCCAGCCTGAACTACATAGTGAGGCTCTGTCTCAAAATGCAAAAAAAAGCTTTGTTTCCATTTTACCCCTTCCTGTTCTCTTTTTTTCCTTCTATTCTCTTTTTTCCCCCTCCCCCACGTGTTCCCCTCCCCATTTCAACGTTTTCTTCCGACTTCCTAACGACTATCATCTGTTTTCGCCTTTATTTGAACTTCCGGTTTCTCACTCAAGAGAGACAAAGCAATACTTAAACACGCGTGCCCAGTTTATGAAACACGCTGTCGTTGGGAGGTGAGGCAGCCGCAACCTGGGCCATGCAGCTTGGAGCTCCGCCTTCAAAACAGTGAGCTAAATACTCCTTTTACCTTTATAAAGAAAACTGGTACTGGAAACGGGGCTTCCGCCGTACTTGACAATGTGGAGGAGCCTTTGGCCTTGGTGACTAGGAAGGGGCTGGGAGGGCTTGGAGGGGCAGGCTGCACAAAGCCCGCAGCACTGTGAGGAGAACGTTGCAGGAGATTCTGGCAAGGTCTCAAGAGACCAGAACGCTGACAGACATGCAGACAGTTAAGGCCATGCTGATGAGATTCCGATGGAAATGAGCGTTCTCACGGGAACTGGAGCGAGGATCAGCGTTGTTCCGTGGCAGCAAAAGGTCCGACTTCCTCCGGCCCTTGTCCTGGAACTCTGAGGAAGCTTGCGATGGACTAATTGACCTGGCGGAGGGGCATTCAAAGCACAGTACCAAGGCTAGGGTGCGACTGCTTTTAAGGGCTGTAGAGTCAAATGAGAGCACAAAGGAACGGGTTGAAGATAAAACTTACAATTGAAAAGGAAGCAGAAAGGAAATATTTGGAAATTTTACAGCCTGGCCAGGGAAGGAGAAAAAGGGAATGGAAGGGTGAGAACAAGCAGGGCTCAACGGAGCAGCTGCTTGCTGAAGAGATCAGAGCGGATAAAGAGAAGCTGCGCTTTCTCAGGACAGTAGGAAAGACATCTCCACCGCGCCTCAGAGATTTGCCTGGGCAGAACTATTGAAACAAAGGACCCCAGGGCCCCTCGGGCGTCCTGGCTTGCTGGCCAAGCACAGGGCTACTATAGCCTTGGTCCAGAGGGACTCAGACTCGGCTCCTACACCGCGCGTGTCTGTATGATGCCGCTTTTTTGGGTGCGCAGAACGGGAGAGTTACAAAGCCCTGGCCCCTTCCACCAAGATTTCAGAGGAAAGCCCGGGAGGCCAGGCAGAAATCTGCCGTGGTGTCCAAGACCCTGCAGAATGTGCTCGATGGATGGTTCAATACATACTAGAGCTCTGGCAGGGAGGCCACCGTGGAGACCCCGGGAATGTGAAAGTGACACCGCCATGAAGCACCTTCCAAAGAAAGCTGCAGGAGTGTGCCACATAAGACTTGCAAAGCAGCCGACGTCACCTTTCAGCCTTCCAGAGCGGCCATGTGGGCGGGGACCAACAGCCACCAACCTAGAGCCTCCACCAGGGCAATCGTGAGCAGAACTGTGGGCTCAGAGCTGTTGTAGAGCATCCCACCAGGCCAGTGCCTAGTGCAGATGCAGGGGTAGGGTTGCCTTCGAGACCCCACAACTGTGTAGCGTGCAACAGCCAGTCTGGAAGACCTGCAGGGATTCCAGAGGTGAGAACTGATGCATAAGCTGAGTGTAGGTGTGGCGAGTGGCTGAGCCAGGGCTGAGCAGGAGGCTGACATACTCTTTGGGGCTGGAGCAAGGCCAGCACCAAAAGCACAGAGCTCCAGAGGAGAGCCTTGCAAACAAGTTGAGAGCCGAGCAAGGCCTGACCCGTGGGTGTCTGGCCTTGGTGTTCTTCCCTGTTAACTACAGCACAGGCAGCTCTGAAAATGTTTCATTTTCAGTGTTCTCAGTAAAACACTGAGACCTTATATTTTCGTTTAAGTTTTCTTTTCTTTTTTTTTTTTTTTTGCGGTACTAGGGATCGAACTCAGGACCTTGTGCTTGCCAGGCAAGCACTTATTCCACTGAGCTATATCCCCAGCCCTGAGACCTTATATTTTCGGGCCCATCACATATACACACAGACAGACACACACACACACACACACACACACACACATGCCCTTTTTATAGTGTATAAATAGAAGCAAACCATGCTAAGTTGTCACTGCCTCTCCATCAGAGCGGTCAGGTCCCACCCAGTCCCAACTTTCCTTTTAGTACGTGACTATAGTTTTTCTTAGTCTCCCGTTGCCCCCTCCCAGGACCCTGCTCCCCATGCAGGTCACGGCAGTTGATGCCCACCGTGGCCTCTGAGCACGGGGATCTCAGCAGGTTGAGATGACGAGACACTCCCAGAGTTCATGCAATTAAGATTAAGGTACAGAATGCATTGGGTAATCGCTGGGTGCAAAACTGGGGAATTCAGGATCTAGGCATTGTTCTTTATGTATTAGAATGCTTAAAGCTTTGCTTAAGGTTAGAAGGACGTCTATTAAGACTGCACAGTTTGCAAAATTTTTTGAATTTGTTCAAGAGACTAGTCTGTGGTTCCCAGAAGAAGGAATTATAAATTTATATACTTGGATGCCAGGCACAGTTACAATTACAGTGTCTGTAATCCCAGCACTCGGGAGGTTGAGGCAGGAGGATCACTGCAAGTTCGAGACCAGCCTGGGCTACAAAGTGAGCTCAGGGCCAGTCTGAACTGCATAGTGAGACCCTGTCTCAAAAAAGACAAAAAAAATTACATACTTCGGCAGGGTGGGAAACAGCTTGGAGCGGGGCTGGAGAGAGAGGGGACCAGTGCAGATCTGTCTAGACTCCTACAGACCTTTGGAGGGTTTTTTTGACAGGGAGGGAACGCTGCTTTCTGCTCTTCCTGCTGCTTCTCTCAGGCCCCAGGTGGGGGAGAAAATAGGGCCATGTGTGCAAGCCAGCAGCTCAAGGTAGAAACCGAAGAGTTATGCCACCGAGCCTGGAACCTGGCCCGGACATGGGAAGTGGAAGGACCCAGATGCCTGCTTTGTATCCTGTCAGCCACGAGGAAACCATGGGCTGTGCAGCCTGGCCCGGAGCACCCAGTGGCAGCTGTACTTTTGTCCCTGCGCCGATTAGACAGCCACATCTCACGTTTTCCGAGCCTCGGTCAGCCCAGAGCACACTGCCACCCACCCTCCCTCTGAGCGTGCAGGGTCGCTGCTCTTACCTGAGACAGCTGAGGCACACGCAGCCAGCAGTGAACTCTTGGTGCTTCAGCATAACAGGCCAGGAGCAGGGGCGGGTACTCCCCTGACGAAAGATAAACCCCAGGTTCCATCAGAGGGGGTCTACAAAGGTGATCATATGAACCTAAATTATATGAAGTTTTACCCAAAAAAGCTGATAAAATAAAAAAGGTCTAAATATGTGAGAGGGTACAGAGATAACTGAGATAAAAGCTACATTAAAAAAACAAGAGTTAAAAAAAAAAAAAGCTTTGAAGGAAAAAAAAAACAAGAGTTGCCAACATTCTTAAGACAGAATAAAATACAAAAAATTTATACATAAAAGTTTTTATTCCAAATTCTTCTTATAAGATATCTCTGCTAACTGACCTACAAAAACCCTGAGTAGTCTATTTATAATAACAAATTTCTAAATTCTAAAATAGTTTTTAATTCAAATTGGACAAAAATATATACAAATACACTGATTTTATAAACAGATTTGTCCTATGTATTTTGTTTGTCTCTGTGTATATTTGTGTGTGTGTGTGTGTCCAGTCTATAAACAGCTGTTATATTTGAGCTCAACAAATTTTTCTTCTTTTTGCATCTTTAGATTTTTAAAGTGTTTGTCTAATATGCTTCTGCCACAGTTGCCATGTGGTCAAAATGATGTTAGAATTGATTTTATAAATATAAAGCATATTGTTGCTTATTTATTTATTTATTTTTTTGGTACTAGGAATTGAACTCACAACCTCATGCTTGCCAGGCAGGCACTGTGCTGCTGAGCTAAATCCCTGGTCCTGTTGTTTACTATTTATTGTTACATGATTTGGAGAATGTCTCATTGTTCACAAAATATGTGTTAAGTGATATAATCTGGTTTTCATAAGTCATCAAAAATTGTTAAGGTAATTAAACAAAAATCCCTTATGTTAAAAAAATTATTAGTTAAAACTCCAATTAATGAACCAAAAAGCAGCTGCCTAAAATAATTACCCAGTTCTTGTTCATTAATGGGAGACCCCAGTGAATTTCTATAGACTTATGAAAATACCCCAATAAATGTTATTAAAAATATATTATTATGATATGTTTACATTAGTCATTGTCAAAAGATGGTTTTCTAAAAATGAGACAATAAGGTTTTCTAGTTTAAAGATGCTCTAATACAAAATTAAAAAACAAGTTTTCATATAGCTATAACAACTGATTGTTGCTAATCTCATGGTATATTAAATGTACTTATGTCTTCCAGATGTGCAGGTCTTTTAAAATAGAAAACTGAGATTGCTTATGATAATAAGCTTTTTCTTTCATATTCAGACATCTTCCTTTCTCTTGTGCTCCAAATATTTGTGATGAGATTCATGTCAAGCCAAAATAAGGTCACCACTCAATAAGAAAATTTTAACAAAAACTTAGGTAATACATATACTATAGATGTACTACTATACTTTAAAATGTTTAAACATTAAGCAGTTCAAAAAATGTCACACACTTCAGTGACACCTCATTAAAAGACAACAACTAATGTAAAAGCTTCTTATATGTTAGAGATAATTAACAAAAAAGACTTCTATGTCAAAATAAAAATGTAAGTATATTATGAAAATGTCATAATTGTCATGTTAAAATATTATATATGGCTTTTAATCTCAACTTTTCTGTATAAAACTATATTATTGTTGTCTGTTAACATTCTACAGAGATTCAACTACTAAAACATCCATGAATGGTAAAAAATAACAGTTCTCAGCTGGGTATGGTGGTGCACAGCTGTAATCCCAGCACTCCAGAGGCTGAGGCAGGAGGATCACCATCAGTTTAAGGTCAGGCTGAACTACAAAGTGAATTCAAGGCAAGCCTGAACTGCATAGTGAAACCCTATCTCAAAAAGACAAAAACAAAACAAAACAAAAAAACAACCAAAACAATTTTCTGGCTATACTTTGTATTCCAGCCGGGCATGGTGGCCCATGCCTATAATCCCAGCACCTGGGAAGCTGAGGCAGGAGGATCGTTGTGAGTTTGAGAGCAGCCTGGGCTACAAAGGTGAGACAGGGAGACCCTGTCTCAAAAAGAGAAAAAAAGAAAGAAAGAAAGAAAGAAAGAAAAAAAAAAGTATTTACTTTGTATTCCAAAGTGCTTGACATTCAGATAAAATTGTAATAGTTAAACTCACTGTTCCTGCAATATAATCTCATTAGCCATCTGTTCTAAATGTTCAACAACTGAAGTTTAGAGGCCAAAATTAAAAAGACAGATGGGCTAAAGAGACAGCCAATATTTTGGCCCCAGCCCTCCAAGGTTAACAAAGGCCCAGGATACAAAAAAATCTTTTCAGCAACAGCCTACAACTCTGGTGAGTTATACAAACCTCCTGATTAAAGAGATTGTTACACACAACACACACACACACACACACACACACACACACACACGATTAACATATATAGCATGCCTAAAGAGCGCCACAGAAAAAAAGTTTTCCAAGCTTTCATAAAAAACAACTTGGTCAAACAGTGGCACTAATTTATCCAGATGGCTGAAACAACAACAAAAAAACCCCACAAAACTCTGGGAGGCACTATACATGGTTACAAAGTAAATCCTAAAGAGATTTAACTAACCTTGATAGATAGCAAGAGATTAATTTTAATTAATACAGGTGTCACTTTAACTTGGTCTTAAACATCCAACAAAAAATCATAACTACAAGATCTGTAAAACAATGCCATGGGGCCAGGAATATAGTTTAATGGAATCTCACCTGCCTCACAAGCAGGAGCTCCCGAGTTTGTTCCTGGTGCCAAAAACAAAAACAATGCCACAGCCAGGTGTGGTGGCACAGACCCATAATCCCAGCACTCGGGAGGCTGAGGCAGGAGGATCCTGGTGAGTTCGAGGCCAGCCTGGGCTACAAAGTGAGCTCAAGGCCAGCCTGAACTGCATAGTGAGACCCTGTCTCAAAAAGACAAACAAACAAACAAAGCCTTCCACACAAAAAAGTTCTTCTGCAAAGTCCTCTAAACACCTTCAACTCCAACTGATCACCCACTGCTTGCAGCTAAAATATAGAAAAGGGGAAGATGTGGGGAATGACTGAGCCACAGCTGAGCTAGAGGTTGACAAACTCCTTGGAGCTAGAGCAAGGCCAGCCCCAAAACTCTTGTGTTAGTTTTCAGTTTTGCAAGGGGAACAATACAATATGTATTTTATAATATTATTTTATAATAGTCACCCAAAAAATCATATATAAGAGAGCAGAAGAGATCTGTCCATATACTATAGACTAAAGCATCCACCTGAGGGCCTGGATCCTGTGATAATGTCCTGCATGAGTCCACCTGAAGACCTAGAGCCCAGAACAATGCCTCCTGTGGGGTCCAACTGGAGGCCCAGAGCCCACAACAACGTCTCATGCAGGCCTGTTTCACAGATCTGTGCTGGAAGGCCCAAAGGTCAGTGGCAGAAGCTAGAAAGTCTATGCCAGCAGGATGAGGGATCTGTGCTAGCAGACTGAGGGATCTGCACTGGACCCAGGAAGTGATGCTCAAAGTAAGAACCAGAGCTCTCCTAGGAAGTACCACAGCCACCCTCAGCAACAGTGAGGTCCTGAGCTCCTCCAATGATGAGGAAAGTCAAATTCCCATCAGGAAAGCCAATGCGACAAGCTTCCCCAGGAGACTGAGCAGTGCACCATCTTCCCCTCTGGATCCAAGTAAGCAGTGCTCAAACTGAGGACCAGAGTTCCCACAAAGTGAACTGTGGCCATTCTCAGCAACAAGGTCCCGCCTTATCATGATGAGAACCACTGAGTTCATCAGGAAAGCCAGCGTGACAAAGCTCCTCCAGGAAAACCAACAGCTCCTTACAGCTTCCCTAACAGCTTCTAACAGCCTCTAAACTACTTCTCCAGTTCTGTCTCGTGCTGCTGGCAACAGTCCTCAGGTGGGCCTCCCACACCTAGCACCATGCTGCCTCAGTTCAGCTGAGTATTACAGGTTGACCACCAGTTGTCTATCCACCACAACTCTGGAGCCCCAGAGGTGAGCCATGTAAACAAGCTGTTGAGACTAGAGCAAGGCCAGTCCAGCAGGTGTCTGGCCTTGGTTTTCTTCCCTGTTAACTATAGCACAGCTGGCTCTGAAAATATTTTACTTTCAGCGTTCTCAGCAAAACATTGAGACCTTACATTTTGGCTCCATCCCACACACACACTCCTTTTATTGTGTATAAATAAAGAGGCAAACCATGCTCATTTGTCACTGCCTGGTCAGTGCAGAGAGGTCAGCTCCTACCTGGTCCCAGCTTTCCTTTTAATATGTGTCTATAGTTTTTCTTAATCTCCCGTTACCCCCTCTCAGGACTCTGTTCCCCATACAGGTTGTAGCATCCGGGAAAGCCCCATAGGGGTGAGGCTGCCCATAGCCTTGGGGGACTCAGCCCTGCCCCAGTATGGACAGGACACCAGGCTTGGAACTTTGGGATGTAATGTTTGCCCTGATAGTTTTGGTCTTGTTTTGTGCTGATTATTCCTTTCTATCTGTCTATTCCTCTCTTCTTTGGAGCAGTTTAGATATACATGGTGATGGCCTTCATCACAGGGAATTTGTACATGCTATACCTGGCTTCTTCATTTCCCATTCCCCTCCCTTCAGTCCCACCACTGTGTCTTGGAAATGTGTACTTTGCTTTGGTTTGATAGGCTCACAGCTGCAAGAAGTTTGCCTTGTGTCTCAGCTGAGCCATTGAGATTTTGAGTTACTATTGGAATGGGTTCAGACTTCGGGGTTATGTGGATGGGATGACTGCGTGTTGTATGGGAGAAGGACATGAGTTTCTAGAATGAATATGGCCCAGGAGTGAAATGCCAATTTATACCCCCCATACTGTCCCAGGCAAGGTTAGTTGTTATTGAAGATGCCACCAGGACAGGGCTATCTGAAGACACATTGTGTACTACAATGGCTGTGAGAGTGCCAGCCAGATGCCCTTTCTCTTTATAAATTAAAAAAAAAAAGTGTGGCCTCAAGGTGCATCCATTCACCTAAAAATGTCTCAAGTTGATCCCGCTTTATGGCAGAACAGTATTCCACTGTACGTAAAAACCACATTTTCTTTACCCACTCATCTGACGATGGGCATCTGGGCCGTTTCCAAAATTTAGCTATTGGAGATTGTGCTGCTATAAACAGAGGTGTGTGGACGTCACTGCAGTCTTATGCTTTTAACTCTTTCGGGAAAATACCAACAAGGGAAATAACTGGATCAGAAGGAACATATCTAAACCTAATAGGAATTAAGTTTCCATCACATGACATTTGGGGGATTATTCAAACCATAGCAGTAATTATATGTGAAAGTATTCTGAGGACTGGTGGGGGCCACACAAATTCACCCTCCAGGCCTAAGGGAAAGGAGAGCACCAGAGGGGACACGGGTAGCTTTGGTGGTCGCACGAGCAGGAGGTGTGTGAACCCCGCCAGAGCGACAGCGTCTCACTATGCAGTTCAGGCTGGCCTTGAGCTCACTTTGTAGCCCAGGCTGGTCTGGAACTCACAACAATCCTCCTGCCTCACCCTCCCGAGTGCTGGGATTACAAGCATGAGCCACCACACCTAGCGCTAAGCAGTTGTATTAAAGACAAAAGAATGCATCAGTGAGAGAGATCTGCCTCCTGGTGCACACACACATGCAATTCTGATGTATAAACACTGGCACAGAATTTCCAGGCTGGGAACTGAGCCTGTCTTTACCTGTAGAAGACATCATCAGATGGGGATGTTTCAATGAATAACACCTAGGAGCACTGCACTTAAGTAAGTTGACTTTGTTCCACATCCTTACCAGTACTTCAAAGATTCACAGTTGTAAGCTTTTTTCAGACAGAGTTTTGCTATGTGTTTCAGACTGGCCTTAAACTCACTATGAGCCCAGATTGGCCTTGAACTTGCAGTGATTCTCCTGCCTCAGCCTCCATGCTCAGTTCTGAGATTACAGGTGTCTACCACCATGCCCGGCCTTTCTGCATTTATTGAGGTGATCATATGGTATTTATCCTTGGCTCTATTAATATGGTGTATTATGAAAGTAACAGATAAGAACTAACACAAAAAAAGAGGGAAAACAGAGCCAAATAAAAGGGAAAAACAAAAAATAAGGAAAAAAGAATTAAAGATGCAAAGAAAAGAAAAAGAAAACAGAAAAAAAAACCCAAGCCCCCTCCCTCACCACAAACAATGAAGAAAAGAACGGGTGAAAGAAAAATTTTGTCTTTTTGAGTGGCTGGTTTCTTTCCAGCATCTGCAGGCTTGGAATCCAGTGAGTCACACTTTTTTTCAATCTAGCTTTATGTCCTGTGGATTTGTGAGGTACATTACAATAGCTGTGGACTTTTCTTGGAGTTAGAACTGCTGGCCTGGTCGGTTATTTCTCCTTGGAGCTGAAGACTCTCCAGGACTTATCTTCTGTCCTAGGCCATTAGCTTCACCTATGATCAGGTCATTCAGCTGGTTGGTGCCTCTACTGCCCTGTGCCAAGGGGAAACAAAACACAGAGTGGGCTTGGAGGTGGTGGGTGGCCATGGTCAGGGTGTAGGATCCATGGGTGTGGAGTTGGCCAGAGGTGAATGCTGCAGTGGGGCATGTTCCATCCACAGTGCAGGAGGCCAGGTAAAAATAAGTGAATTCCAACTGAGTGTGGTGGCGCACTCCTGTAATTCCAGCACTCAGGAGGCTGAGGCAGGAGGATGACCATGAATTCGAGGCCACCTGGGGATATATGGTAAGACCCTGTCTCTAAATAAAATAGTAAAAGTATAAAAGATGACAATGCCCCTTCAAGGAAAGAGTCCATGGCCTGCTTTTCACATGGCAGAGCCCAGGAGGAAGCAGCAGCACCACAGGGCAGGAGAGAGAAGCATCGAACTGTGAGCAAACCCATGACAGTGGAGCGAGGGCCACCAGACAGAATCCCTGGGAACCTCGTGTACAGGGAAGGATTCAGCAACAGCACATCTCACAGCAACTCTCCTGCCTCATGCTGCAAGCAAGCAGAAAAGGCTGTGCCCCGCTCTGGGTGTAACTGCTGCTCACCTAAGCACCACTATTTTCTTTTTTACTTACAATATTTAGCATTTATTTAAAACTCATGAGACAAGCACAAAAGAAAACAAGCAATGATAGAGGGGACAAAACAACCACACCCGGAGATGACAGTGACAGGGCACTGAGACAGAGACTGGTGAACATGCTAACAGGTTCAGCCCTGTGCAGTGGTATGTGTGCATAGTCCCAGCTACTTGGGGAGCTGAGGCAGGATGATCCCTTGGGCCCAGGAATATGAGAACAGCCTAGGCAATGGGAAAAATATAAAAAGTTAGGACATAGTTCCTATTTTGACATTATTATTTTCCTAAATCATTTTATTTTTAAAACTTGAAAAAATTGAATAATTCTGAAAGTTAAAAACATTTGCCTTTCTCAGTCAGGTCTAAACTCAGTGGTTTACTGGGTTTTGCTCATACTGGCTCAGGAGAAAGTGAGAAAGTTAAATTTTTAGGAACATTGTGATCTGATTGTTAAACAGAACTCTGTGTATTTGTTTGGACAGTCTTACTAAGTTGTCCAGGCTAGCCTCAAACTTGCAATCCTCCTGCCTCAGCCTTTTGAGTAACAGGGACTCCTGGCATGCCCTATCACTCCCAGCAATTATTAAAAATTATAGAATCTTCATTTTTCTTCCTTTGGCCTTTTTGTCTGCCTTTGTCCCTAAACCACCACGGCGTCCACTGTCTCCAGAATTACTCGCATCACTGTTAAGCTTATCGTAACCAGCACCACTGCCACCAAAGCCAGCACAGCCCCTGAAGTTCCCTCCACAGCCAAAGTTCCTTGGCCCCAGAGCCACCCCTGCAGTCACCAGAACCACTCCAGGCTCTCCGGCTCTGACAGGGTTCTTCTCACTCCACAGTGACAGTGCCTACCTCCTCCACGTGCGTAAGGTAAGACACAAGCCTGGCAGCACTGGCCCCTGGATCTCTCCTCACCGTGCCATCTGTGCGTGTTCCCCATTGGTCAGTTGGCTCCTCAGATTCTCATTGGTTGTTTGTAGCTCAGCCCTTTGATGAAGAGTTTCTGTAGCTGCCTAGCTGCTGCAGAGACCCTGACTTAGAAGGTCACACCAGTGGGGGCAGAGACTTTAACCATGCTGCCTTGGCGGTGTTCACAGCAGGAAGGGGTGAGCTAATGAAACTACTCCCACTACTCAGTAGTTTCTGTTGCTGTTGTTGTTTTGAGACAGGGTCGCACAATTCAGTTCAGGCTGGACTTGAACTCACTTATGTAGTCCAGACTGGCCTTGAACTCACAATGATCCTCCTGCCTCAGCCTCCTGAGTGCTGGGATTAGAGACATGTGCCACTATGCCTGGCCTTCTCAGTAGTTTTGTTTTCTTTTTTTCTCTTCCTTCCTTCTTTTCTTTTCTTTTTCTTTTCTTTCTTCCTTCTTCCTTCCTCCTTCCTCCTTCCTCCTTCTTCCTTCCTTCCTTCCTTCCTTCCTTCCTTCCTTCCTTCCTTCCTTCCTCTGTTTTGGTTACTTTTTTCTCCTTGTTGAGACAAAATACCTGGGACCTAAAATTAAGGAAGTAAAGGTTTATTTAGCTCACAGTTTGTGGAAGTTTCAGCCTATAATCAGCTGGCTCTAAGGCAGCGTAGTATGGCACAGGGGCAACACTTTAAAGCAGCAAAAGCAGCAAGAAAAAAACAGTGGGGGCAAGCCTCTTTTCCTCCCTTATATTAAGCAGACTACCCCCACCCAGGGGGCAGGTAGCACTCACTAATCTCCATGCCCTCCTCTGGCACAGGCTCACGATCAATACAAAGTAAGGACCCTGGCCCCGCTCAGTCATTTAGTTAACCTTCTGAACTTCTCAAATTGAACAACATCCCAGAGGTCCTTTCCACCCCAGGATGTAGAACTGCTGAGTCTCCAACCCTCCAGAGGCCTCAAGTTGACACATGGTATCAACCACAACACTATCTCTATTTGAGGCAGGGTCTCATTACATAGTTCGAGCTGGCCTTGAACTTACTATGCAGCTCAGCTGGCCTTGGCCTCACAGTGATCCTCCTGTCTCAGCCTACTGAGCTCTTGGATTATAGGCATGCACCATTATGCCCAGCTTCTGAGTTATAATTTACATCCCACATAGTTCACCCACTTAAAATGGTTTTAACATTTATATAGAAGATTTGTACAGAAGTCACCATAATCAATTTTAGAACATTTTTGCCAAACATGGTGGTGCTCACCTGTAATCTCAGCACCTGGGAGGCTGAGGTAGGAGGATTTCTGTGAGTTCAAGGCCAGCCTGGGTTATCTAGTGAGTTCAAGCCCAACCTGAACTGCATGGTGAAAGTCTGTCTTAAAAAAAAGAGCCATATCCATTCCCTTTTTAGAACCTTCCCCCACCCCCTGCAGCAGTTCACTTTCTATCTCTGTGGATTTGACTTTTCTGGAGTGTTCATAGAAAATAGAATCCTGAAATGTACAGTAACTTCGTGACTCACCAAATGTTTTCAGGGTTTACTGGTGTCATGCCTTGTATCAGTACTCCGTTCCTTTCTGTTACCTCGTAATGTTCCACTGTGGGGGTGCACCACACTTTTGTGATCCACTCATCAGTTGATGGGTGTTTCAGTCTTTCCCACTCTCTGGCTCTTATGAACACTGCTGCTGTGCACATTCACGTCTGTGTTTTGGTCTCCCTTGGGTGTGTACCTCGAAGGCAGTTATTGGGTCAGGTGCTAACTCCCCGGGGTAACCTTTTGAGGTCCTGTCCAGCAGTTTTCCAAAACGGTGGCACCATTTTATACTCTGACAGCGGTGCCGGGGAGTTCCCGTCGTCACATGCCAGTGGCACTTGCTCTTATCTGTCTGTTAGAGCCACCCTCGGGAGCGTGAAGTGGACTCTCATTGCACGTCCTCTGGTGTTTTTTTTTTTGCGGTACTGGGGATCAAACTCAGGACCCTGCGCTTGCTAGGCAAGCGCTTATTCCACTGAGCTATATCCCCAGCCCCCCCTCTGGTTTTGTTTTGGGTGCCAGGGTTGAAGCCCACACCTACAGCATGGTAGGCGAATGCTCTCCAGCTAAGCTGCTAGCCTTTCACCAGTTTCCACAGCCAGAATTTTTGTTACTGAGTTTTTTCTTTGACTCTGCTTATTCAGAATACATTTCCCTCCTTCCAAATCTAAGAATTATCCGAGTTTTGTGACTGGGGTAAGATCCAGCTTAACTCTGCTATGGTTTAGGTCCTTCAGAGACAGGGCTTTCAGAAGGTGATTGGATCGTGGGGTGCTGGACACACCAGTGGGTTCAGACACTAGTGAGTTTGAAGCTGAGGAGCTGTTAGAAGCTAAGGCCTGGGGCTGGGGATATAGCTCAGTGGCACAAGCGCCTGCCTGGCAAGTGTAAGGTCCTGAGTTTGATTCCCTGTACCAAAAAAAAAGAAGCTGAGGCCTGGTCAGAAGAGCCATCACGGGGCTGTGGCCTAAGCCTACTACCTCCTGGAGCCTCCCTTCACCAACCACTTCCAGGTTACCATAATGGGAGCAGTTTTCTCTGCCCCCACTGACTTCACACTTGTGCTGTTTCTGGACTGAAATTTCTCAAACTATGAGCCAAAATAAGCATTTCCTCTTTTAAGTTTCAGGCATTTGGTATTTTGACCCAGCAGTGAAAAGTGACTACTATGGTAGTGATGAAAGAACATTCTCTAGCCATGTGTGGTAGTGCATGCCTGTAAGCCCAGCACTTGGGAGGCTGAGGCAGGTGGATTGCTGTGAGTTAGAGGCCAGCCTGGGCTACATAGTAAGTTCAAGGCCAGCCTGGACTACATAGTGAGACCCTGTGCCTCACTCCCTCAAAGAAAAGAAAGAAAAGAAAAGAAAAAAGCTTTGAAACAGAGTATCCGCAGTTTGAATTACAGTGTTCCTCATGTATCAATTAAGTCAAGCTAGCTAATCATCTTATTTATATCTTCACAACTGTTTGGCTTGAGTTTTCTATTAATTTTGAGAGGTATGGATTAAAAATATCCCTGTGGTATGCAAAGTTTTAGCTTACTAAAGTTGTTTAATTAAGAAAAAATAATTCCCCATCTGATGGTGGGATATGTCCATTTTCCCTTATAGTTCTACCCATTTTTGTTTTACAAAATACGGGGCTATGCTGGGCAAGGTGGTACCTTATAATCCCACTTACAGTTCCAGCTACTTAGGAAGCTGAAGCAGGAGGATCACAAGTTTAAGGCCAACCTGGGCAATTTAGTGAGACCTTGTCTCAAAAATAAGTAAATAAGTAAATCAGTACATAAAAGCCTTGGAATGTAGCTCAGTGTTAGAGAGATACTGGGTTTGAGCCCCAGTTTTTCAAACAGACAAGCAAAAAAAAGAGATTATACTATAGAGTGCTTACAAATTTAGCATTGCTGTATTTTATGGTGAATTGTACAAGATAATCATCTATCTCTGTTGTAATGTCCCTGTCTGGGCTGTCTCATGTTGCTATAGTTACATCGGCCTTCTGCTGGGTAGTGTTTGCAGTGTATATTCTTCCGTTCTTGTATTTTCAGCCTTCCTGTATCCTTTTGGTGTAGACATCTTGTAAACAACATATGTGTGATTTTACCACACTGGAAATATTTTTATTTTCTACCTGAAACATTTAGTCTGTTAATATTATAATTATTAATAAATTTGGATTTAAATCTCCATTTTTCTCAAGGCACTTTATCTTCTGTGTTCCTGATTTTCTTCTTATTTGCCATATTTTAGATTGATCTTACTTATAATTTTTAGTTTTTTCATCAAAATCCTCTCCTATCAAATACCTAATAAAAGCTTTGTAAACAATCTCTTTTAAGAATCCATGAGTAAAGTTGGAGTGTTTGGGGTTTTTTTTATTCGGGTGATTGTCTTGGTTTGTTTTGTTTTGATTTGGTTTATTTTGTTTTGGTTTTATGAGCCAGGGTCTTACTATGTAGCCTCAGCTGGCCTTGAACTTGTAGCAATACTCCTGCCTCAGCCTCCAGAGTGCTGGAATTACAGGCATGTGCCACCATGTCTGGCGTGGAGTTTTAAATTTTTCTTTACTACCATTGCCCAGCTTATGAAATCTGAAATGATTATTTTTATTGTTACATGTTTTGCCACCGTCAATTTGAAAGCCACTAACTTTTTTCCTATTCACTTAGTGATTTCTGCAGAATAGTTCCAGCCAATTTTCCATCCTAGGGTACATGGCATTGTTCTGTGTTTATGATGCCATGTCGTAGTAGTCAGCAGCCACATATGGTTTGCTGTTGTTTGTTTTTTGTGTTTTTGAGACAGGCTGTCACTCTGGAGATTAGGCTGCCTTTGAACTCACTATGTTGCTCAGATTGGCCTCAAACTCATGGTGATCCTCCTGCCTCTGCCACCAAGTGCTGGGGTTATAGGCGTGCACCACCACACCTGGCACACATATGGCTATTGGACCCTTGAAACGTGGCTAGTGCAACTGAGGAGCTGAGTTGTTAAATGTATTTAATTTTATTTCATGTGCATGTAAATACCTACATATGGCTCCTGGCTACCATACTGGATAGCAGAGTTATAGAAGTTACACCGTCATCTTCCTCCTCAGACAATGCAAGAGCCTTAGAACACTAGCTCCTTCAGTCCTCTCCAGACATAGACGGTTCAGTTAATATAATTCTCTCTATATATATGTTAAGTTCCAAAGGACTTTGCTGTTACTGTTCTGCCACCTCCCTCTTGTTCCAGCTATTCTGTCACCGAGGTCGTCTCCCTCACATTCTGTGAGTAACAAACTCATCCTTGACTCAGGGTTTCCTCTCTGTTGCCTCATGCCTAGAGTTTCCTCCCCTCGCTGAATGGTACAGACGGCTCCTTCTCAGGGTTCAGATCCTGCTCAGGTAAATCCTCTTCAGGAGGTGATCTCTTGCCTCTGTTGACAGGAACTACATGGTGGCCGATTCTTGGGAACCTCATTCCTGGCTCCTTGGAGAGCCCTGTGTTTCAGAGTGGGCCCTGCTGGGGAGCTATCAGGTGGACCCCTGTCGCCCCGCCAGGGATTGGTGCTGACCATGAGCGTGCGGTGCTCAGGGAAATTGGGTATGAAAGGATGTTTGCTGGGGGAATTCTGGGGATTTTCCCTGTCACCAGGAAGAGACAGGATTTGGGACAGGAGCTTGTCACTCAGGGATGGCACTGCAAAGTGAAGGACTCTCGCCAGAGGACAGGCTGCAGGTTACACAACAAAGAGATAAAGACGCCTGTTCTGGGAAGTTGTCCTGGAGCATCCCAGCTAACAGGTTCTAGAGCCTCCCTGTGGGAGAAATGCTTTTACTGCCCCCCCCCTTATGGCAGAGGAGGCCCAGACAGGAGGGAGACGGCTCCTCGCGGTGCGACGGCCTGAGCTGGGCTGAGTCAGCACCTCTCCACTTGTTTCCTGCCCGGCTTCTGTCCAATATGGAGCTTTGGAAGCGGGGACCCTGGCTGTCTTGTCTTGGGTGTGGCCCAGGCACTCCGCAGGGGGCAGTCTCTGTGGAGCGAGGGGAAGAATGAAGGAGTGGATGGATGAAGGAGTGGATGAAAACAGACTGGTTCCTGAGAACCCTGCAGTCTCCTGTCTGCAGCTGTGGCTCCTGTCCTGCAAGAGAGCTGAGCCTCTGTGGATGTACTGATGGGGCCTGCAGGGTGCGTCCCTTTCTGGACCCCTGTGGACTCCTTCTCTGGCGTCTCCGGAGAGCCCTCTGGAGCGTGGCCCTGTTCTTGGGTCTGCCGTTCATCTCTGGATGCTGGCACGGCTGGTTCCCTCCTCCTCCTCTGCCTGAGGAAGCCAAGGAGTCGGCCCTCTTCCTCCTTGGCAGCCGGGTGCTCATTTGGAGCCCTGAGGCCAGGCCCAGTGGGCGGCTGAGCTGCCCCCATTCATCACACAGCCCGCTGCCACTACCCACGCGGCTGGCTTTGAGGGGTGGCCAGGGCCTCGGTGAGAACCACTCATGGCTCTAATTGGCCTCTCTTGGGAGGCAGTGGCTCTGGCTCACACTTGTCGGTACTCTGGCAGCCACTTTGCCTGGTCCAGGAACCCAGCACACTTCCCGGGAGCTGGCTCTGTGGCCAACAAGGCAGGAGTCTGCCCTTGTTCTACAGATGGGGACACGGGAACCCTGGGGCAGCCTGGGTCCCTGCCCAAGGCCACGAGGCCAGGCCGCATTGCCAGGAGTAGCAACCAGCAAGCCCAGCGCCTGGGCTCTCCTCCCTGCTCTGCTGGCAACTGGACGGAGTTCCCACAGGAAAAGGGACTTCCTGTCGGCTTCCAGGACCACCCTGGCCCTGCCAGATGCCAGGCGCAGGACTCTGGCTTCTCACAGAGAGGCGTCCATGTGAGACGTGTCACGCACCTGGACATCCTGTCCAAACTGCCAATGGCAAAGTGGGAACGAGGGTGGTTTGCCCTGCAGGCAAGCTGGTCACAAGGTCCCACTGTTACTTGGCTGCCCTGTGACTTGATGAGCCCTCCTGGAAAGTGGAGAAAGTTTCAGGTGCATGATGTCAGGGGCCAGGCAGCCTTTCCCAGCAGGGACTTACATGCACATATCACTGTCAGCCTCAGAGACATGCTTGGGGCAGGAACAAGCTTGATTACTGGCTGGTCCTAGTCCTCCGTCTAGCTGAAATGACCTCTCTGGATCCTCAAAAATCACAAACCTGGTACATGTTATGGTTTTTTTCTCCCCCTCCCCTTTTTTGAGATAGGGTCTTGCTATATAGTTCAGGATGGTCTTGAACTCACTCTGCAGCCCAGGCTGGTCTCATACTCACAATCTTCCTGCCTCAGCCTCCTGAGTGCTAGGATTACAGGCATATGCCACCATGCCTGGCTTCTGGGGTGTCCTATTTCTAATCTGTTAAGATCCTTTCCAGCGCCTGCTTTGCCCTCCAGACTCACCTATGAGCTGCTTCTAGCTGCCACCTGCCCCCCATTCAGTTAGTGCCCTTTGCATCCCCCTCTCCCAGGTGTCAGGGCCCCGTGGCTGTGCAGATCTCAGGGCGTGTGCAGTTAGTGGTGCCAAAAGCAGGGGCGCAGAGAGCATTTTGTCAACTGTAAAGCTCCCGCTCTGGCTGCTCCCGGATCTCCAGTTCCTGACTGGTCCATTTAGCAGGGCTTTAGGTGGCAGGTGGCCCTGCACGGCACTTTAGGCTGTGACATTGCTTGAGCTCCAGCTGGCCTGGGGGCAACTACTGCTGAGCTCCCAGAATCTTTTGCCCAAATGGCTCCAACCCTTCTTTCCTAGGAATGAGGTCTGAGCCAAGGCCAAGGGGTGTGACAGCTGGAATGTGTGGTTGCAGGTGCCCATATATCACACTCCAGACTGTGGCCCCTCTCCAGCCCCTGCCCATGGATGCGACCTGTGCTGAGCCAAAGATGTTGTTTTCAGGGACTGCTCAGCCACAGAGACCGTCAAATATACATTCACCGCTTCCTGGGTGGCCCACCTCCAGTGATGGATCCAAATGTGGGTACAAACACCTGAGCATCTCGGCTCAAGGCCAGACAGCTTTCATGGCCCTTTTAGCTCCAGACCTCCCTGTGGAGTCAGCAGTGGAGGGCTGTCATTGGGCTGTGGCATATCCCAACTTCTGAGGCACATCCGTGATCTGTGTCGGTGACGGGTTTTGATGGGGACACCAGGAAGTTTTTGGCTTAACCTTGGGTCAGGACATTCCTTCAAGCTAAGCCCCCATCCCTCACTTTATCAGGCAGAATCACTGCTCTGTAGAGTCAGCTGCTTCCCCAGGTCCCCAGCAGAAAGGCTCATGCCTTCCTTGCTCTTGCCCCCTGGAGAAGGGACAACCTAACAGACCTTCTCCTTCACGACACTCTTACCCCGCAGCCTGATATTTTATCTCACGCAACTGCCTTGTCTATTCACCCGGGCACAATTTCTGTTTTTATTAATCCTCTGGGGAGTGATATTTTGGAATTTCCACTTTCAAAGAGTAGATTCTAGCTTGTCTTCTGGTCAGGTTTTTGTTCAGTCAGCTTCCTCCTGTGTTTCCCATGGGGCTGGCCTGCAGGGGTCTTTATGTGGCCCTAGCACTTGGCACTTTTTGTTTTGTTTTGAGACAGGGTGTTTCTATGTAGTCCAGGCTGGTCTTGAGCTCTCTAGGTAGCCTTGGCTGGCCTCAGACTCACAGAGATCCTCGTGCCTCAGCCTCCTGAGGGCTAGGATTATAGGCATATTTGGTCCTTCTTGCTGTTGTGGCGGTGCCTGTCTCTCTGCTGCTTGGATGGGGAGACCAAGCTGGGGTTCCCAGGGCCCTGCCAGCCTCAGCCAGACCTGAGTGATCCCAGAGGGGTCAACAGCTCAACCCAGGACCCCTTAGAGCTTCAAGAACCATCTGGGCTCCCCACAGAGGGAGGCAGAAGTCAGGCCAGGCCCCACGGGGCCCCACTGGAGCCCCAGGCATCCAGGCCCTGGCCAGAGCCCACGGTCTGGCGGCTTCATCACCAGAGACCCTAGTGGCAGTGACATTCAGCTGCACGGTTGCTTGGCTGGGGCAGTAGGCCTCTGTGATGAGATGCAGTTGGCGCCAGAGTGTGGGACAAGGGACGGGCTGGCAGGGAATCAGAGTGGCCCTTCTGCCTCGGGCTCCAGCCTTCCGCTGGTGACACGTAAGAGGATTAGGGCTCAGAATCCAGACAAGGGGCTTTTATTCTCAGGGCCGCGTTCTCATTAGGCTGCAAAACCCCAGAGATGGGAACAAGAGGAGAGAGGGACCTCCTGTCCCTCATCCTCTGCACTCGGTGCTTTGGGGAACACACAAAGCCCCAACCCCATTAGGGGACATCCAGCCTCTACCAGATCTGCCTGAAGCTGGAGCTCAGGGCCCCAGAACATCCTCGCCACAAAGACCTGTCACCAGCAGTGGCTTACTGGGGATTCAGAGTCCTCAGACGTCAGGACAGAAACAAAACATCTAAATGGGGAAACTGAGGCACAGAGAGGCCATAATGTGACCAGTGTTCCTCGGGGAGCACCCAAGCTGGGGCTGGAATGAGAAACTCAAGTCAGTGGCTGCCTGGCAGTCAGCCTCATCCTCCACAAGGCCTGAGGCGGATTTACTTCCACCAGATTTTTGTGGCACTAGAACCTCTGGTAGCGGGAATCAGAGCATGTGCTTGTTAGCTAAGACTTCCTGCTGGCACAACTGTGCGGGGTGTTGAATATATTAATAGTTTGTTCCTTGTTGTTGCTTAGTATATTCCACAGCTTATTCACAAGCTGACAGGCATTTGTTTCCACTGTTTTCTGTTGTTTTTTGAGATAGTGTCTTGCTATGTAGCGCAGGCTAGCCTCAAACTCACAGCAATCCTCCTGGCTCAGCGTCCTGAGTGCTGGGGTTACAGGTGTGCACCACCATGGCCGGCTTGTTTCTTTTTTGTACTTTTCGAAATCTGTAGCCAGGTGTGGTGGTGCACGCCCACGCCCATGATCTCAGTACTTCGGAAGCTGAGGCAAGAGAACTGCTGTGAGTTTGAGACCAGCCTGGGCCACCTAAGCCAGACACTGCCTCAAAAATCAAAAACCAAAACCAACCAAACAAAAAACAACTATGCAAAAGAAACTGATGTGAAAATTCTACATTCTGTATGATCCCAAGGTGACGTTCTGAAATAACCACAGAGATAGTGAGATGATCGGTGATTGACAGAGATTTGGGGCCAGGAGGGGTGAACTGAAAAGCACTGTGGGTTTTTAAGACACTTGAACTATTTTGGATGACACTGTAACACTGGTCGCATGTCATTACACATGTGTTAAAACACACGGAATGCACAAGGGCGGGCTCTGGTGTAAGCCATGACTTTGAGGGGTGACCACGTGGCACTACGGGTTCACTAGCTGTGATAAGTGCACCACTAGAGTGGGTGCTGAGGCCGGGGGAGGCTGGCAGGTGCAAGGAGGGGTAATGAGAATCCTCTGCATCTGTATTACCCCCTACATTGTACATTTGTAAAACTGCTGTAAAAATTACTGAAATGGGGCGGGCGTGGTGGTGCACCCCTGTAATCCCAGGACTCGGGAGGAGGAGGCAAGAGGATCATTGCAAGCTCAGGGCCAGACTGGGCTACAGAGAGAGACCCTGTTAAAAAAAAAAAATTCCGGTCCACGGGCCCACTGTTGTGCTGGCAGGGCCTTCTCCCCTGCTGGTGCTGTTACAGAATTGTAGATTTTACCAAAATGTTACACAAAGGCAGAGTTAAACCACTGAGTGGCACTCAGGGAAGTGGAGGCCCAGCAGGCCCAGACTCAACACCGCAAAATCTGACCCCGAGTCTGGGTTAGCAGAGTTGTTATATAGTTTGTGGCAGGAAAGGCAGTTACGCAGAGGTGACAGGCTGGCAGGGGAGTCAGGGGTGCAGCAATGCACAGGGAGGGGGTGACAGGGGCTGTGAAGAAAGCATCTGGGAAAGGGGGAGGGGCGCAGCAGGGTCCAGAAACTGCTGTAGCTTGTGGTTACAGACAGAACAAAGGGAGAACATAACTTTATCTGAGAGTGGGGCTCAGGGTTGAGCCCTTGGGGAGGGGGTCCCCAGGGTGGTACATTTTTTCTGTCTTAGTGCTAGGAACTGAACCCAGGGCCTTGCACATGGCTGGCAGGTCCTAGACTATCCTGCCAGCCCCGCTAAGGCTCTTCTGAACTATTTTTTTTCCCCTGACTATGTCTGAGGCTCCATTTAACTGCTCCCTAATTACTATTTTTCAACAATTCCCTGGGCATAAATTACTCTACAGATGGCTAAAAGGGATATGGCTTACTGCTATTGTTGGAGATTTTGTTTTCTAACCCCAGGTGACTTTTTGCTGTATCTTTCCCCGATTCTTTTTAGTGAATTAACCCACCTACAATTTAGCTTCTCTTACCAAACTCCTCCAGGTTGCCCTTTACCATCATTGCTTCTGAGAGAAATTTTAGGCTTGAACTTCAACACAGTGCTGCAACTGAAGTCACTTAATCACGTTGTGTTTTTGTTTTGTTTTGTTGAGACAAGATCTTGGTTTGTAGCCTAGGCTGGACTCACACTTGGTGACCCTCCTGCCTCAGCCTCCCCAGTATTGAGGTTACAGGCATGCATCACCATGCCTAGGCTCAAATGAAGTCATTTTCTTTGGTGGGAAATTGGGAGTTCTGTGCCTTCTCCTTGGCCCAGGCCAAATCAAGGACAATGGCATGGCTCTTGTGGAGTGACGTGCCTGCTCCTTGGACCTGGTCATTCAGTAGAGGAAGGAAATAGTAGCTTCCTGTCTCCTGTATGAGCCAGGGCGAGGACAACAGGGCCCTGTTACTCCCAAGGACACCAACCCCAAGGCGGGGCCACTATCCCTGGAGTGGGGCTGGTGCGGAGCAAGGGAGCCGCCATCTTAGCCACAGCCACGCAAAACTTGGTTTCAGCAGAGGCCACACCCTTCCCTCCCAGGAATACAGCTCTGGTGAGGGGGCCCTGTGTGCATGGCTGCTCTTGTGTGGAACGGAGACCATCTCACTGAGCTGACAGGGAAAAGAGAAGGGGAAGGCATGGGGTTTTATTTATTGCTCTGTGTTTGCAGTACAGAATGATCGCATTCCTAGTGGGATGTTGGTGCAGCGGACACACCTCTTCTCTCCCATGGTCCTCCTCTCCCCCTGCCCCCTCCATCTCTTGGGCCCCTTCCCATTTGCGAAAGACCTGTCTCCCTGTTTTCTATTGCCTTTTATGTTGCTCTTCATTTCTATTTTGGATTTCTTGTAAAAGAGACACCATGCGATATTTAAGTTTGTGCATCTATATTTCACTTAATATTATGGTCTTATTCCAGTTTTACCACGTGTGCTGCAGAGGTGTGAGCACGTTATGGTCTCAAAGGGCAACTATTTCCCTCTGATTCAAGTTATCTTTCTTTATGGCAGAGTAGTACTCCACTGTGCACAAGTACTGCATTTTCTTTATAGATTCACCTGCTGATGGGCCTCTAGGTTGCTTCTGAGATTCAGTTGTTACGAGTGGTGTCGTTACACACATGGGTGGGCATGGGTCACTGTAATGTGCTGTCTTTAACTCTTTTGGGAAGAGACCAAAAGGGGAATAGCTGGGTCAAGTGTACTTTTTTTGTTGTTGTTACCAGGACTCAAACTCAGGCAGGCACTACGCTGCTGAGCTATCTCCCCAGCTCAAATAGACTTTCTGTTTTTAATTTTAATTTTTTTTTTTTTTTGGTACTGGTAATCGAACTCAGGACCTTGTGCTTGCTAGACTGGCGCTTGTGCCACTGAGCTATATTCCTGGCCCTTAATTTTTTTTGAGGAATCGCCATACTGATTCCTATAGTAATTGTACTAGTTTATAATCCCACCACAAAGGGCTTGTTTTAAATATCACAGTTTGGATTGTTCTTATGAAGTTTTAGTAAATTTAATTTATTTCCTTAGGACAATTTAAAGAGAATATAAAATTATGTTTTTTAAATGCAGGCATGTAGGGGCCAGGCATAGCTCAGTGGCAGAAGTTCTTCCCTGGCAGGCACAGGGTCCTGAGTTCGATTCCTGGTACCAAAAAACAAAAAACAAAACAATTCCAAAATTAAAAACAAGAAAGAAAGAAAAAGAAAAGAAAATGCCAGGCATGATGGCGCATGCCTATAATCCCAGCACTTGGGAGGCTGAGGCAGGAGGATTGCTGCAAGTTTGAGGCCAGCCTAGGGTACAAAGTGAGCTTAAGGCCAGTCTGAACTGCATAGTGAGACCCTGTCTCAAAAAGACAAAATAAATAAATAAATAAATGCAGGCATGTAACTCTACTTGACTATTATTAAAGTATTGAGGGTTTTGGTTTGGCTTTTTTTGGGGGAACTGGGAATCAAACTCAGTACCTTGGGCTTGCCAGGCAGGCACTGTGCCACTGAGCTATATTCTCAGCCCCTTTGGTTTGGATATTATCAGATGTCAAATCCCAAGGTGACTGTCACAAGCATGGAAATAATAAAATAAATGTTTTTCCCCTGTAGAAAGACTCTGCCCTCCAATCCTCAACCCATCCTTGGAGCCTGGGCAGACTATGCTAAGGGCTCACAGTGGAGTGGGCTTTATCAGCATATACTATGAAATATGGGCTTTTCCTCCTTGACTGAGGAGCTGCTGCCAATGTGGGTGACAGTCACTACCTGGACCAGGAAGTTCATAACCAATGGACTACTTCAAAGTAAGCAAGTGGTCACCGGTGCCCTTTGCCCTTAGCAGAAAGCAACAGTATCTAAGACAAATTCAGGAAAAATGTACAAGAGCAGATATCATTTTTGTATTTGGATTTAGAACCCATGTTGGTGGTGACAAGGTAACTACCTTGGCATGGTTTATGATTCCTTAGATCATGTAAAGAAAAACGAACCTGAACATAGATTTGCAAGACATGGCGTGTATGAGAAGGAAAAGACCTCAAGAAAACAGCAAAAAGCGCCAGGCATGGCGGCCCACACCTGTAATCCCAGCACTCAGGAGGCTGAGGGAGAGGGATTGCTGCATGTTTGAGGCCAGCCAGTGAGTCTGAGACCAGCCTGAATTACATAGTAAGACTTTGTCTCAAAAATCAAACCTTGCCTGGTGTAGTGGATTGATAACTGGTGGTCAATTTATAACCCCCAGCTGAATTGAGTAAGCATGGGGCTGGGGGTGGGAGGCCCGCCTGGGGATTGTCGCCAGCAGCATAAGAGGCAGAACTGGAGAAGGGAAAGTTGAGGCTGTTGGGAGTGGAGAAAGGCTGTTGGAGCTGGTCGAAGCTGTTGGTTCTCTTGGAGGAGGTCATCACTCTGGCTTTCCTGATGAACTTGGCTGTTTTCATCCTCTGAGGAGCTCGGGACCTCACTGGCACTGAGAACGGCTTTGGTTCACTTTGGGGAGCTCTGGTCCTCACTCTGAGCATCACTTCCTGGCTCCAGAGGGGAAGATGATGCACTGCCAGTCTCCTGGAGAAGCTTGCTGCATTGGCTTCCCTGATGGGAACTCGACCATCTTGATCATCAGAGGAGCTCGGACCTCACTGCTGCTGAGGGTGGCTGTGGTACCTTTCCAGGGAGCCCTGGTTCTGAGCGTCGCTTCCTGGCTCCAGGGCAGACCCCTCAGCCTACTAGCACAGATCCCTCATCCTGCTGGGACAGACTTCCTAGATTCCACTACTGACCTTTGGGCCTTTGTAGCAGATCTGTGAAACAGGCCTGCCTGAGACATTGTTGTGGGCTCTGGGCCTCCAGTTGGACTCATGGGAGGCACTGTTATGGGCTCTAGGTCTTCAGCTGGACTCATGTAGGACATTGTTGTGGGATCCAGGCCCTCAGCTGGGTTCCTTGGTCTTCATGTGTGGACAGATTTCCTGCACTCTTTTGTATATTATTCTTTGGGTGATTATTATAAATAATCATATATGTGTCCTGTATTGTATGGTTTCACCTTGCACAAATACCTCCAAACCAACACACCTGGCAAGCTCAAGGTCCTGAGTTCAATTCCCAGTACCAAAAACAAACAAAAATATCAATAAAGAAGAAAAAGAAATAAGCCAAAGGAACAGAATGAAAAAAGGGAAACTGCAAAAAAGTGAGCTGGAAATTAAAGAACAGTGGAAAAAAGTAGACTCTGCACTGACTGCAGTGACTGAGAGTTTTTCACAAGAGAATCAAACTGTAAAAACTTCAAAATATATACATATATCGGGCTGCTGAGATAGTCCCATGGTGCAACACTTACCTTGCATGTGCAAGGCCCTGGTTCTGTCATAGCACTAAACACATGCACATGCACGCGTACACGCGCGCGCGCTCTCTCTCACGGGCCCAAGCCCATGGGCAGCTGCAGGCCCACCTGCCCGTGTGGCGCCTCTGCCCGAGGCCTGACTTCCGCAGAACCTATTCACTGCTGTCTTCCTCATGGTCTCCTCCACCCCTGCCTTCCTGTCTGCACAAAGCCACCCATTTTTCTCAGGACTTAGCAGGCCATTGAGATTTTAAACAGTGGCTTCTCTTCTGTCCAAGGCCCAGAAGGGCAGCCCAGACTGAACGCCGCTTTATCTGAGCCTGGTGTCCAAGCCTGTGCTCCCTCAGCCGGAAGCTGGGCAGGGCCGGGCTCCACATAGGGTTAGAGCGGGCGATTCCTCCTGTGGGCTGGGAGAGGCCCACCTTGCCTGGATGTGGTACCCTGGGGACTCAGCTCGGAGGTCAGCCAGCCTCTCAGAGTATAAGGGCTCAGCTATAACTGGGCTTTTTCTCCCTCAGGTCCTGAAAAAAAATTTTTTTTTTTTTTTGAGACAAGGTCTTACTATGCAGTTCAGGCTGGCCTTGAGTTCTTTGTAGCCCAGGCTGGTCTTGAACTCACAAGGATCCTCCTGCTTCAGCCTCCCCAGTGCTGCGATTACAGGCTTGTGTCTGGCTTTTTTTTTTTTTTTTGCATCGGGACTTCAACTCAGGACAATGTACTTGCCAAGCAGGCGCTGTGCCACTGAACTATATCCCTGGCCCCAGGTCCTGGAAATTGAACCCAGGGTTGGGATTCCAGGCCTGCACCACCCCACCTCGCTCAGTTTGGACCTTCAGTGTCTGCAAATGCTCACCTGCTAAAAGCTTGGTCTGCAGCTGACACTACTGGGAAGCCACAGAAATGTGAGGGTGGGCCCAGGTGGGGGAGGTGGGCCCGTGGGGGTCCTTGGAGGAGACACCGGGGTTGTGGTCTGTTCTCCCTCCACCTCCTGGTGGCCTCGGATCAAGCAGTTCTGCTCCCTGCTTGCTGTTTCTGCCTCCCCTGGGCCCCGAGGCAGGCGATGCAGCCCCCTACCGTGGCAAAAACACAAATCTTCCCTTTCATATTGATTTCCTCCAGGCTTTTGCCCAAGTGGGGAAAGCTGAGGGATACAGGCCCCTGGGCACCCCTGCATCAGTCCTGCCTGCTCCCCACACACTCGGCTGGGACCCCTCTCCTGCTGGGGATACCATCTCATCCGCCCCTTTGACCTCTCCCACTCCCTGTGTGCTCAGCCCCTTACCTCAAGTGTGAGTTTTGTGATCCCTGAGGTCTTTGGGGTGCAGGGATCAGCACTACTGGGTTGGATCTTTTGTCTGTACTAGGAATTGAACACAGGGCCTTTACTCTGAGCTACATCCCTGTCCCTTTTAAAACTTATTTTGAGACAGGGTTTCACTAAGTCACTAAGTTGCCCAGGTGAGTCTTGAACTTGTGATCCTCCCGCCTCAGCCTCCTAAGTGCGGGGATTACAGGTGTGAGCCACCTTGTCCAGCATCAGGAGTTTGGGATAAACACCCATGAAAGGAAGGAAGACAAAGCAGGACTGGACAGAGGAAGAGCTTGAGCGGGGATGGGAATCAATAAACCTGTGTGCACTCTGGAGCCAGTGCAGTCAGCCAGAGCACACATGTCCCTCAAAGGCTGCCCTGGGGAGGGTATGTCTCAGGTGAGGCACCACAGGTGGCTGAGGTGGGCCCTGGAGGAACCGAGAGCTGGGGAGGCCTTGAAGAGTAGGGGCTGAAGGAGGTGAGGAAGCCGGGCCTGCAGATGTCTGGGAAGCTCTCACAGACACTTGGGGAGGAAGCACAGGGATGTGTGGTGGCATCTGAGGTCTTGAGGTCTTCCCCACCAGGAAGCCACAGTGGGGACCAGACACTGCCCCGCCTTCATCCTGGGTTCCTCCTGCCCTGGAAGGAGGACTCAGTCAGGATGCACAGGCCGTGCAGGAATCTGGACAGAGCTTGCTGTGAGGCGGCGCTGAGACTGCACTTTCCAGTGAGAATGCGGGCAGTGCAGGCAGGCGTTTGCCCCAGTGTGAGTTTGCTCAGGTTTTTATGTTCACAAAAGTGACTCCTGGGTCTGGACCTAGAGTGACGTGATGCTGGGTGACACTTACCCCAAGCTTACTGTGGAGCTGCAGAACGTCTTCCTGTCCTTTCAAGGGGCCAGTGTTTCCTGAGGGGCTTCAGTTGCATCAGAAACTCAGAAAAGATAAGTTCTTATGAAAGCAGGCCCTGCCCAGGGCAGGGGGGTCTCTGCGGGGTGGCCCCTTTCCTGATGTCTCTGGGCTGTGGCTGTGGCTGTGGTAGCCAGGAATGGCTGGGCCTTGTTCTAGAGCTGGACGGCGCGTGGCCAGGGGTCAGAAAGAATGTGTACCATGTGCCACCGTAGGATGTCACTCTGCCCCACGGACCACTTCAGGTCTGAGATGTAAGAAAAGATTGAAATGCATTAAACACTGATGTCCTTGTTTCTTTACCCAGCTGACAACATAGGCTGTTCTGGGCCCCTTCCATGTCCCTCAGGCCCACTAGTGTCCAGCTGCTGTCTGATAGAGTGGATGGGTGAGGGCAGGACCAGCACTCACAGCAGCTAGCTCCACCGGGCCCCGTGAGGACCCTCGCTTTTAGTCTGGGGAAGAGGGCACCCCTTTAGAGAAAGGAGTGATCCGGGCAAGGAGTGCCCAGGGCTTCCTTAGAAGGGAGGCCGAGGCCAGCAGGGGCAGCGGGTGGCCTGGGGGACTGCCACAATGCCTGCCTGGCCTCTGCCTGGGGGACCATGGCAGCATTCGTCGGGGCCTGCTGCCCCCTGGTGGGCGTCCAGAGACGACTCAACGTCCTGCCTTCTGTTTTTCTTTTACCAGGAGTCTCTGGATTCTGTGGGCTAAGCCTCGACTCCAGGCTTGAAGAGTCTTGTCACAGATGGCAGAGGTGACAGCTGATACTCAGGAGAAAATAACTCATCAATCCAGAGACAGGAAAGCAAAGGGAACATATGGTGTTGCTGTAGCAGAATGGGGCTGGGCAGGGCCCTGGGCCGGGGATATAGCTCAGCAGCACAGCGCCGGGCTGGCAAGCACAAAGTCCTGAGTTCAGTTCACACAGTGCAAAACAAACAAACAAAAAACAAACAAAATACAACCCAAACAAACAGTGATGGTCACCAGCATCCAGAAGGAGGGCTGAAGGACATGTCCTGCTGGAGCTTAGTCAAGGGTTACAGGCATGAGCTTGTGCTGGGAGGAAGGGCATGGAGCCAGAGGCCCAGCTGCTGGAAAGAAAGTGGACACGATGAAGACCTGCAGGTCGAAATGGAACTGGAATCTAGGAGTGGTGGCAGAGGACTGTAAGCTTGGCTTTTAAGGAGGCTGAGGCAGAAGGGTCACAAGTACAAGGCCAGCCTGGGCAACATAGCAATACTCCATCCCAAATAAAATTAAAAATAAAACCATAAAGCTGGGTATGGTGGCACATGCCTGTAATCCTAGTACTCAGGAGGCTGAGGCAGGGGAATTGCTGTGAATTTGAGGCCAGCCTGGGTTACAAAGTGTGTTCAAGGCCAGCCTGCACTACAAAGCGAGACCCCCATCTCAAAACAAAACAAAATCTATGAAAAGAAAAAAGCCTGTGGATATAGTTCAGGGTAAATACCCCTGGTTTTGATTTCCAACATACCCCCCCCAAAGGGACTGTATTGTGAATGCTAAATTGGCTTTACTGCCTTTGTGATAAATTCACCTCTGCCTATAAACCTAAAAATTACACTCGAGATACATATCCTAGAGAAAGTCTTTCCAAGTCTGCTCCCAAAGGCAGCTAATAGGAGAAAACTATAGACTGAACCTATTGTGACTTCCATATCGTGTCCCTCAAAGACTCACATACTTTTTGATTCCCAGTGCAGGGGAGTTCAGCAGCACTCCGAGAGCGCTGCCCTCACCAAGGGGTTGGCGGACACATTCACAGCTGGGATGGTTACTAGTGCCAGCAGTGACCGTGTGCGCCTGTGATCCCAGAACTTGAGAGGCAGAGGCAGAAGATCACAGGTTTGAAACCAACTAAAAGTCTGGGCAACTTAGTGCTATAACTTAGTGAGACCCTGTCTCAAGATTTTAAAAAGACTGGGGACGAGGAGCTGGGGATATAGCTCAGTGGAATAAGCGCCTGCCTAGCAAGTGCAGGGTCCTGAGTTCAATCCCCAGTACCGCCAAAAAAAAAAAAAAAAAAAAAAACAAAGACTGGGGACGTAGCTCAATGCAAAGGCCTTGGGTTCAAACCCCAGTACTAAAAAAAAAAAAAAGTACAGCTGGGAGAGGGGATGTTTGGTAGTGGTGGCTTGGACAATGCGAATGTTTTGTGTTCAACACAATTATGGGGTGGCCTAGTTTTGTCTTGATCTATTACAATCAGTCTGGTGTTGATGTGTTTGGAAACTGTTTATGTTCAGCAGGAGAACGCCAGGCCAGCTCCTGGGGAAGCCAGGGGCCACTCTTTCCCTTCTCATCTGTCAGTAAGCATGACACATCCCAGTGTTGCGTGGGGAATCTAAGCCACTTTGACAGAGAAAGTGGCCTTGATTTCCATTCCAAGTGGAGAGCTTTAGATAAGCGACTTCATTTCACAACTGCCTATTTTAACCTTGTAGTTTCCATAGAAACAGCATGCTGGATCCACTTCGCAGGTCAGATATTCACCCCTGTGCACACCCCTGTACTTTCTTGTTGTTTGTTTGAGGCAGGGTCTCACTAGAGGCTCAGGGTGGCCTTAACTCTCCACCACCCTCCTCTACCTCCCACTGCTGTGATTACAGACATGGGCCACCAAGCCTTTATAAAAACATTCCTTAATTTCCTTCTTTCTTTTTTTTTTGAGACAGTGTTTTGCTGTGGAGTCACTTCGTTGCCTAGGCTGGTCTCTAACGCATCGATCCTCCTGCCTCAGCCTACCCCCACCCCCAAGTGCTGCGATTATAGTGCGCCACCAGGCCCGGCCCTTCATTTCAATTTTATCCTATTGCAACTCTCTTTTTCAGACACAGCCCCAAGCTCCACTCCCGTGCTACCTTCTTCACCGAACTGAGTCAACAAAGTTGACTTTGGTGGAATTGCAGATTTCTCTCTGGTGATCTGGGATTGACTGAGCTTTCCAAAACTACGTTATGGGAAGAATAAAAGCAAAAAAAATGTAGTATTGAAAAAAGAATAGTTGAGTTGTGGCACACACCTGTAATCCCAGCACTCAGGAGCCTAGGACAGGCGGATCGCTGGTAGTTTGAAGCCAGCCTGGGCCTCACATAGTGTGAGTTCAAGAACGATCTGGATTACATAGCGAGACCCTGTCTCAAAAAACACACAAAAAAATAAGTTTGAGATTTAAATAAAACGTTCAGGGAAAGCCCTGGAGAGTTTGAATCATTTTGTTTTTAGAGGCTTGTCCTCGCGTTTCTGTAACTCTGCAACCTATCCCTACTCCTGCTTTTGCTTCTCCCCATTGCCCTTTTCAATATACAATGCCATGTTCAGTGTCTATGACGTTCGTTCTTGCATTTTGTGAGGGTGGGAATCTTCCTCCCATGTCCAACGACACAGCCCAAGCTCCTAACACTGGGGACAGAGCACACGCACGACAACCACAAGTAGAGAGAGCGAGGCCAAGAGAAGGGAGAGATTCGACCACACGAGCCATTAGGGCCAATAGGAGACAACCCAGACCAGCCGCACCACCGATCCCACCCACTTCCCAAACGCGGGCTCAGGCACGCTCTCGCGCCTGCGCCGCAACACCCGCCTAATTGGCTGCGGCCCTCCCCGAAGGGCGTTGCGCATGCGCGCTACGTGGCGCCAAACAGCGGATAACACTCTCCACTGTTTCCTGTCTCCGCAGCAGTTAGTTTCCTCGGAGTTCGAAATGTTCTTAGAACTCAATAACATTCTCAACGCCACTCCTGACAAGGTGGAGCAGGTAAACTGTCGCGCGACCTGGAAGGGGGCGGGTCCCGGGAGCGTGGCGGAGGACACATCCGGGAAGCAGCGCGCACAGGCTGGCGGGAGAGTACGGTGGCCGCCGAGCCCCAGGCGCCTGGGAGGTGCGATGCTGGAATGCGGCTCGGTCCCGGCCACGGGAAGGGAACCCAGGAGGTGTCGCGTGTTTTTAAAGCGCGTGAGTGGCCTTAAAAGGCCTCAGGAAGCTCGTCGGATATTTGGCTTGCCTTGGCTTGCCTCACAGTCATAGACGTGCCCCGGAGAGCCCCATGTCGTCCACTGGGGTCCTGCTCCGCGCGCCCAGAGGAGGCTGCAGAACAGGTCCAGCAGGAGCGGGTTGGGATCAATCGCCGCCCTCGCCAGACCAGCTGCTTCCCCGCCCCGAGTCCTCTTCGGTGTCACGCATGCACCAAGCACAGCCACTCTTCAACCTCCTGGGCACCTGACATTGATCACTTTTTTTTGGAGACGTCGTCTCACTACAGTTCAGACTGGCTTTGAACTGACTGCGGCGCACAGGCTGGCCTCGAACTCGTGGCAATCCTCTTGCCTCAGCCTCTCGAGTGCTGGGATTACAGGCGTGCACCACCATGCCTGGCTGGTCACATTTTAAGTAATGCAGAAGTTACCTCTTTCAGGAACGTCTCTGGCTTGCTCCTTCACTTTCGTAATGAAAAGCTGGGCACGTCCAAGCAGTATAAACTGCCTTTCCTAGTGCTAGGCAGATTGTAGCTTTCAGGAGATCCTTGAATATTTTAATTGCGCAGGAGTTCTTGTTTATCCAAGCCTCCATGTGACTCTGGTCACCTTACTGGAACTAGAGGGAATGGAAGGCTGGGGTAGTTACCAGGAAATGACAGCGCTGGGGTGTGGCAGGCTTAAGGTGTGCCGGTGTGAACTGATCTTTTATTTTTGGTACTGCACATTGAACCTAGGACCTTCACAATGAGCTATATCTCCACCCCTTTTTAAATTTTTTGAGTCGGGGTCTTGCTAAGTCAATAAATTGCCCGGACTGAGCTCGAACTTGTGATCCTCCAGCCTCGGCCTCCCAGAGTGCTGGGGTTACAGGAGTGCACAATTGTGCCCAGTTTGATCTTTCCTATTTTATAAGTGAGAAAAGAGAAACAACCGAAGTCCAGAGAAGACAGGCACTTGCCTAAGGTCACACAGCATGGAAGTGGCAGGTGTGGTAAAGGGTCATTGGGAGAGCTCTGTTACTGGAGATCTCTGTTACAATCTACAATTTCTGTTCTTCCTGGGCCCAGAAACTCCCCAGCAGGATACAGGACAGAATTGCATGAGAATCAGGGAGGAAGTTAGGTCAGAAAACCTTTCAGAAAGTCCCTTTCAATCCTAGCAGTCTGTAATTTTCACTGTAGCTAGATGGTAGAAGCATCTTTGGTTGAGAATCTACTTCTCCCAGAGGCTGGCTCCTGAGTTACTAAGGTGAGAAGGGGGAAGAGAAGCAGTTTTTTTTTTTTTTTTTTGTTGCGGTACTGGGGATCGAACTCAGGACCCTGCGCTTGCTAGGCAAGTGCTTATTCCACTGAGCTATATCCCCAGCCCGAAGAGAAGCAGTTTTACTCGGTTTTGCCTGGAGAAAGTGGAGGCAGAAATAAGCTTGTGCATCATGAGCAACAGCACTGATCACTTTCATCACAGCTTTTTAGAAATAGTTTTGCTTTGTTTTCTTCATTTTGGGGTAAATTTAACATAAACACCATTAAAAAAAGTAGGCGCAGAAATTTAGGAGCAGCCACAGTTGGCTAGATTTTTACACGGGGTTGACCTCTTTTTCGGGAGTCAAATTCAACTGTTCGTGCTTTTCTTCACTTTTAGGGGAAACTGACCCTACTCTGTGATGCCAAGACGGACGGCAGCTTCCTCGTGCACCACTTTCTCTCGTTCTACCTCAGAGGTGTGGGCCTCACTGATGTTGTGGAGAAGGAAACCCAATGCAAACCAAAACCAAAACCAAAACTACTCACAGCCTGTCTCAGGCAGCAGTGGGGGGACATTTACTAAGTGGAGTTTGGGTTTGAGTAGCCAGGAAGCTATTTTACTAGATAACAGCACTGGCCACATCTCGTTCCTTCCCAGCCCTGCAGGGCAGCCCGTGCTCTCTGTGTCCCCTTCCCTCCTTGCCCTCTGCTCCTGTGTGCAGGCACCAATGACCTCACCGAGGTCCTCCCGTGACCTCCCATTTAGTGGCTCCTTAGTCCTTGTGTGTGTTCAAGTCCCTGGACACTTAACCCCCTTGACACTTTGCCCTGACAGTGGATGCTTCCTAAAGAACATGGTCCCTGCAGTTTACATCTGGAAATAGGTTAGGAAGAGGGAGTCAAAAGCAAAAGGGGGCCGGGCGTGGTGGCACACACCTGTAATCCCAGCACTTGGTAGGCTGAGGCAGGAGCATTGCTGTGAGTTCAAGGCCAGCCTGAACTGCACAGTGAGACCCTGTCTGAAAAAGAGAAAAAAAGAGACTCATCGGTGTCTCCTTGAGGATGTGTTGTGCCAGGGTGTGAAGTAGGCCCACAGTGCTCACAGTCGTAATAACATACATTTTTTATTTATTGTCTATTTTTGTTTTTGTTTTTTAGTTTTGAGATGGGGTTGTGCTAGGACTAAAAGGAATGCAAAGTTGAAGTGAATCCCAGGAAATGACAGCAGTGGGCACAGGACCCGCAGGGTGCGGCAGTGCATATTTTATAAGTGAAGCCTGGAGAGATTAGGCGTTTGCTTAAGGTCACATAGCATGAATGTGGTAACAGCATGAAAATTGTGATCCTCCTGCCTCAGCCTCCTGAGTGCTGGGATTATAGGCATGAGCCGCCATATCCAGTTTAATCTTACAGCTTTGGAAGTAATGTTCACATAGCTATTGTCAGCATAGAAAAAGCAAGAGAAACTGTAGATAAATTATTAGAATGAATAAGATTTGATTGGGTAATAAGTTTCTTTATACTTCCTTTATTTTCTGTGGGATATAAAACTTCTTTTTTTTTTTTTTTGAAATAGTGTCTTGCTGTGTAGTTCAGGGTGGCCCTGAACTCACTGTGTAGTCCAGGCCAGCCTCAAACTTGTGGCAATCCTCCTGCCTCAGCCTTCAGAGTGCTAGGATTATGCCTGGTCCCTATCCCTATAAAACTATTTTAAAAATGAATAGAATTCTTATATACTCGCAGTGAACAGAAGAAATAATTGAAAAAAGCACACTTTATAAAGAATGGAATTAAGTATCTAGTAATATATCCAACAGAAGTACATCTCAGAATCAACAAAATAAGGCAAAAGTTTTGTTTGTTTTGTTTTAGTATTGGGACTTGAACTAGGGGCCTTTGCACTGAGCTAAATCTTCAGCCCTTTTTTAAGATGAAGTCTAAATTGCCAAGTTGCTTGGGCTGGGTTTGAAATGGTGCACATCCTTCCGCAGCCTCCAGAGTGCTGAGATCTCAGGCCTGCACCCACACAGCTGGGGGCATAATTTACATTTAAGAAGTGTGTCTTGGAAGCAGATGTGATGTGTCAGCTTGCAGGCCTCTGGGTGTCAGGTCTGTCTTGGTGCCTTTGTTCCTGCAGGCTGATGGTGAGCAGAGGGTGTGCTGACGATCACCATGTTTTGCTTTCTAGCTCAGTGTAAAGTCTGCTTTGTGGCACTCGTCCAGTCCTTCAGTCACTACAACATCGTGGGACAGAAGCTGGTAAGTATTTCAGACCTCCACATGGAGGCCCCCACATGACAGCGTGTGCCGTGCACTTGTGAGGGTGGCCTTTCCTGTTCGAGTGGTGGAGGGCTTGATGAAAGAAACGCTGAGGAAATTCTGGGGCCCTGAACCCCTTATCTACAGGGCTAAGGTGTAAAACATCTCAGCATGTTTTATTAATTGAGTGTGGAACCAGGTCTATTCTTTGGGGATTTGAATGCATCAAATCCTTCTCTACTGATCCTGGACCGCATACAGTTGCCTCCTTGTCAGTGTGGGCTTTCGCTGTGGTCTGCTGCATTGGTGGTCACAGCTTAGTCTCTTGCTAGGTTGGGGGCTTTCCCTCTCTTTCTCCCTTGGTCTAGGGTAATGGTGGTGAACCTGTGGCACACGTGTTCTTTTTTTTTTTTTTTTTTGGCGGTACTGGGGATCGAACTCAGGACCCTGCCCTTGCTAGGCAGGCGCTTATTCCACTGAGCTATATCCCCAGCCCCTACACGTGTTCACTGGTTTTTTTTCTAAGACAAGATGTTCATGTATGAATTGTTTTTTCTAAACTAAATCCTCAGTATTCATGGTTAATCGCAGTGTTGGTGCTTTGTGAGAAATACTTGGTTTGCAGTGTAGGTGCTTGGGCTCTAGAACGTTCCCATCGTTGCTCTAGGGCTTTCAGAGGCACTGTTTACTGTTGTCCATCCCTCGCCTCACCTTGCCAGTCCATTAGTTACTCTTTTCATTGCTGAGACAGAATACCCGACACCCAAGGTTAAGGGAGGAGAGGGTTATTTAGCTCACAGTTTGTAGAGGTTTCAGTCCATAATTGGCTGGCTCCAAGGCAGAGTGGCACTTGGCAGAGAGCAGCAGAAGACAGCAAAAGCAACAAGAGCAAAAGGGGCTGAAGCCTCTTTCTGTCCCTTATGTCGTGTGCGGGCTGCCCGCCCTTGGGTGAGTATAGCACTCACACCCGTGATCCCAGTCAGTGTTAGACTGATTCAGCCACCTCTGAAAAATCTGCCTCCCATAATTGTGAGGCTCTGGGGGGACATCTAGACACAAACCATAGCGCCCCTCATCTTATCAGACGTGGGCAGACAAGACTAAGATAGCAGAGACCAGAGACCCTGCTCACCTATCCAGGGACATGACCTATGACCAGTGACCAGATATACTTAACTGCCTGAGAATGGGAGCTCAAGGGACATAGGCTTTGGGGGGTTTGGGGATGGGCATGCCAGCCTTAGGGAGAGAACTGGGGTACCCATCAGTAATTTTTTCCCCAGCACGATGGATCCAACACAGGACCTGCTGCATTCTAGGCAAATGTTTGACCGCTGGGTTACACTCCCAGCCCCAGCAGTGATCTTTAAAATGCCAGTTGTACTGTTAGCGGCATCCTCCTGTCCCTGGTGTTCTACCTCTTCTGTGTTGGGGACAGACAGGTAAGTGGGGAGAGAAAGGTACACATTCCTGCCCTCTGCAGAGAAGAAAGACGTTCTGGTGGAGGCGGGACCGAGTTTACAAACGTGAGTTATGTGACATATCTCTCACGCCTGCGCATGGCACTGGCCTGGGTGTTTCTTGGTGACAAAGCTGTGTACGCTCATGTGCGCAGTGGCCACCTTTTCTTTCTCCTTTGGGCTCAGCACACGAGGACGCATGTGCAGCAGCGTGTGAAGCGCATGCATGGCGTCCCCATGCCTGGCTCAGTACTGCCCTACATAAGCAGGCCCTACCTGAGGGCCAGCCGAGAGTCCTTGTCCCTGCCAGGGCAGCTGCAGACCACACAGCGCCAGGTGGTGGAGCGCCCTGGGGTTGGTGTTGGTGAGTGGGCAGTTGAAACCTGGTCTAGGCGTGTGGGGAGTCTGGAGCTCCTTGTGATCTACTTCCACACAGGGGGAGCTGTAGGCTGCAGATGTAGGATTTCTGAGTGCTGAAATGCCGAAATGCACACCCCGTCCCCTGCCCTTATTCTGGAAATCTGAAGTCAGGCCCAAAATCTGCCTTTTTTTTTTTTTTTTTGGTCTTTTTGAGACAGGGTCTCACTATGCAATTCAGGCTGGCCTTGAGCTCACTTTGTAGCCCAGGCTGGTCTCAAACTCTCAATGATCCTTCTGCTTCAGCCTCCCGAGTGCTGGGATTGCAGGTGTGCGCCACCTCTTTTCTTTTTCTTCTTTTTAGTGGTGTTGGAGATTTAACCAAGGGCCTCAGGCATGCTAGGCAAACCCTGTACCACTGAGCTACACTGCAGCCCTCAACTGGTGGTTTTTAATTTACCGTAGTGATGTAAAATTTCACTTTAAAATGCATGTATTTATAAAATTAAGTACATATATAACTAGTAAAAAGATAAATTTCTTTTTTGGTACTGGAAATCGAACTTGGGACCTTGCCCTTGCCAGGCAGGTGCCTGTGCCACTGAGCTATATCCCTGGCTCAATAAATAAAATTTTACTTTAAAGACAGGCATGGTGACACATGCCTGTTACCTCAGCACTTGGGATGCTAAAGCAGGAGGATCATTGTGAGTTTGAGGCCGGCTTGGGTCACATAGTGAGTGAAAGGCCAGCCTGAACAGAATAGTGAGACCCTGTCAAAAGAAAAAGAAAAAACAAAAACAAAAAAATCAGTAATAAGAAAATAATGTAGCAGTGGGTCAAAGTCTAGGAAGTGCCGGGCAGCAGACCTGTGGCTGTGTCCTGGTTTGTAGCATTTGCATTCAGGGTACTTGTAAGGCCTTAAGAAAGCAGAATTCATGGACTGCAACTGTTAGTCTGTTTGAACTACAATGAAGTCATACAAATAAGTTCTCTAGCACCACAAAAATGATCCCCCATTAATACCTATACCAGGCATAGTGGTACAAGTCTGTAATCCCAGCAGTAGGGAGGTCAAGGCAGGAGGATGGTTGTGAGTTCCAGACCAGCCTGGGCAACAAAGTGAGCTCAAGGCCAGCCTGAACCGCATAGCAAGACCCTATCTCAAAAAGACAAATAAAAATACCTAAAACACTAGATAATTACTTATCCAGTCATGCCCAATATTGGATAATCATGGAAGTACAGACATAAACTAAAGAGAATGTTGTTTTGGAAATGCGACATGGAAATGTGACAAGGAAACAGAGTGGGATTGGGGGCTAGGAGCACCCCTGGGCACATGGAGAGTGGACAGTCTCCTTTGAGGGTGAGGGGTGTGGCTTATACCTCTTGTGAGCTGCCATCAGCTCCTCTGGCAGGTTCCCCATGAGGTGTAGTAACTTCCTTTCCTCTGTCTCATTTAGGGAGTCAGCCTGACCACAGCGCGGGAACGCGGGCAGCTTGTATTCCTTGAGGCGCTCAAGACCTCGTTGGACATCTTCTTCCAGACGCCAGTGGAGCCACACCCCCTGCAGTTTCTCAGGTCAGACACGTGCACCTGGGGGCGGGTGCAGGCACAGGCGCTGTGGGACTCCTTGTAGTGTGGGAAGTCAGAACTGGCTGTGGGGCTCCCTGTCGGGGCCAAGGGTGTGCAGTGGTCCCCAGAGCTGTGGGACGCCCATTGCTGGCAGGGTGGAAGTGATACGCTTTGCTGTTTTCCAGCCCTGGCTCAGAGCCCTAGCACACCCATCTAGGCAACTGAGCCGTGGGCCAGCTGCGTGTTTTGTGCTGTCTTCGCTTGTGTGCATATTGTCCCTGGCTGTTTCGCTCTAAGGAGACTGAATAGCTGAGACAAAGACAGTGTGGCTCACCCTGGGATGCGTATTATTGGGCCCTCTGCTCAGAGCTCTGAGGGTGGCTGCTATTGTCCTCTACTAAGAGGAGTCGGTGCAGGAGCCCCTCATGCAGTGCATGGGAGGCTGTGTCCTGGCCCTGTGCTGACCTCCCTGGCACTCCCTACTTTTCTCTGAGTGCAGGGCCGAGCGTGGGGCATTGTCGTCATTGGGGGGGAGGACCTGGGGCGGGGTCTCAAGGCAGCCCTGGGCTCTGTGCAACAGGGCCGTCGGCCTGGGCCCTGCGTTCCGTCCTCCACCTGAGCTGGGGGGTGAATGCTGGGGGTGTGCACGAGTGGCTACCAGATAGGGCGGGCAGCGTGTGTCCACAGTCACATCCATGCAGCACTTAGACCCCTGCCCCTCACCACCACAGCACCTGCATTGCCACTTAACTCTTTAGCTACACATGGCCTCCACCGAAGGCTTTCTTGGTTGATCTACCAGGTGCCGTAGCTCTTGGATTGAAGGGTTGTATGGAGTATTCTCTCTTTTTTCTTTCCTTTTTTTAGTGGGATCTTGCTGTGTTGCCCAGGCTGGCCTTGAACTTGCCATCCTCCTTTCTCAGCCTTCTGAGTAGCTGGGACCACAGGGCTGCACCACTGTACCTGACTTGTACGGTTCTTTTTTGAGACACGATTTCACTATGTAGTTAAGGCTGGCCTTGAACTCATTATGTAGCCCAGATTGGGCTTGAACTCACAGTGATCCTCCTGCCTCAGCCTCCAAGTGCTGGGATTATAGGTGTGTGTGCCACCATGCCTGGCTGTATGGTGTCTCTTAAGGGCCCCAAGGCTGTTCCTTCTTGTGTTCCCCAAGTTTTTAGCACAGTGCTTGTACCTCGTCTCCCTCAAGGAGCACTTGACACAGAGTAAGCCTGTCCACGTGCATGTGCATACCTTTTCTTTTCCACACTGCAAGGCCTGTGTTATAGCTCTTTGGTGCTGCTTGGCCACAGGTAAACATTAACAGAGAGAGTGAGCTCTGGTGACTTTCATGCTGTGTCCCCAGGGAGGCCAGTGCTGGGAACCTGCAGCCGCTGTATGCATTTGTGCAGAAGGCCCTAAAGCCCGAGGATGACAGGGAGGCGACCTGGAGGCACCCAGTGCTGCTGGTGGATGACCTCAGCGTGCTGCTGAGCCTGGGTGTGGGGGCCGTGGCGGTGCTGGACTTCATCCACTACTGCAGGGCCACTGTGTGCACGGAGCTAAAGGTACCAAGGGAACCTGTGACTTCCAAGAACTCAGCAGGTCTGGATTGGTTCTCTGTGGTCTTGCTTATTTACTTGGCCTTTGACCTTCCTCTGGGAGGTACAGAAATCTCCTGGCCCACCAACTCCGCTCTCCCCTATTCCCGTTGCTAAAAATAAAGCCCTCGAAGCTAAAGGAGCGACTGGCCCTTTGTTCAGTAGGGCTGTTCAGGTGACATGGCGTATTTTGGAGTGTGTTATCATTCCTGAGTTCGATTACTCTTTCTTTTTCTTTTTTTTTTTTTCAGTACTGGGATTGAACCTGAGGCTTCATGTATGCCAGACTTCTTGAGTTTGTCTTGAAATCATACGGTGTTTTTTTTTTGGTGGGGGTGGTACTGGGGAATAAGCCTAGGGTTTTAACGTTATAACGTGCAGTACAAGTACTTTTATAATGCTAGGCATAGTGGTGTATACCTGTAATCCCAGCACTCAGGAGGCTGAGGCAGGAAGGTTGCTATGAGTTTGGGGCAGCCTGGACTCACTGGGCTACACAGTGAGTCCAAGGCCAGCCTGAACTACATAGTGAGACCCTGTCTCAAAAATAAAAATAAAACACACAAAAGGTGTTATCTGTGTGATGAAATTGTAAGACAAAATTAGAGATTTTGGCAGTAGTCCATAAGATAATAATTGTTTCCTCCAATGTATGTCCTCCTATAGAGTTTATGCTGTTGTGAACATATTTGTAGATAATTCATCCTCCTGCATTTTTTGTTTGTTTGCTTTGTTTTCTTGAGACAGGATCTCGTGTAGTCTAGGCTGGCTTTGAACTTACTGTGTAGCCCAGGCTGGCCTCAGACTTCTGATTCTCCTGCCTCAGCCTCCTGAGTTCTGGGATTACAACTGTATACCACCATGCCTGACTGCCTCCTGTCTTTTTCCTACTGGTAATCTGCGATCCATACTCTTTGATCCTTCTTCTTCTTCTCTCTTTTTTTAAAAAATAACAACTAGTCTGTTTTACCATTCAGAAAGAGAAGACAGGCTGAGTATAATGGTATACACCTATAATCTTACCTACATGGAAAGCTGAGGCAGGAGAATTGCAAGTTTGAGGCAGCCTTGGCAATTTAGTGAGCCCTTGCCTGAAAATAACATAAGTAAAAAGGGCTGAGCACGTAGCTCTGTGGCAGAGTGCTTGTCTAGCATATGTGAGGTCCTGTGTTCAATCCCCGCTACTAGGGTGCTGCCCCAGTTCCTTCTCTGGGCCAGACAGGATGCGACTCCTTTGTGCTCCCCAGCATCCCCACCTCGGTCTCCCAGCCTTGTCACCCTGCACCATCCCCTGTGTCTCCAGGGCTCCTGTCTCTTACCCTGTTGTGCTCTGGTACACAGTAAGTGCTTGGCAAGGTGAATGGGTACCTGGCGAGGTGCTGGCATTTTTTATAACACTCAGGAAATGACGTTGAGGGTGAACTTGGGTTGAAATGAGTTGAGCTGGGAGTGCAGGTTGGACTTGCTGGTGCAAGTTGCTGGTGGATCACTGGGATCAGGGTGCCAGGGCCCCCCCTGGAGGGCAATCCAAGAGGGTGTGTGGGCTTGGTGGTGGGGCAGCACCAAGAGCCCGGGGCCCCCCTCCCCGGGGTCCCTTCCTGTGTTGATGCAGGGAAACATGGTGGCCCTTGTGCATGACAGCGGAGACACTGTGGATGAAGAGAATGACTTTCTGGTGAGCGGCCTTAGCCATCAGAGCCACCTGATCCTGCGGGCCGAAGGCCTGGCCACCGGCTTCTGCAAGGATGTGCATGGGCAGGTACGTGGGCTGTGGCAGGGTCACGGGGAGCCAGGCCTGAGCCACTCCCTCAGGTGGAGGGGGCCTTGGGCTGTGTGAATGTGAACCAAGACCCGGCGCATCTCTTTGGTGGCACCATTGTGACCAAGGTGGAGAGCCCCTCAGAGGACATCAGAGCCCCTCTGCAGCGTGCCACAGACTTTGCACATTCACCACTGTTCCTGGGACAGAAAGGACTCGGGGAGGCCGGGCTGCCCCCACACTGCTGCTAGAAGTTGGAGGCCCCTGCCTGCTGTGCCCCAGAGCACTGCACTGGCGCCTCATTCGGAGTCTTCCATGGGGCTGCAGCCTCTGGGAAGCCCATGCTGACCTCTCTTGATCCGGTAGCGGTGGCTGGAGTCAGGCCCAGGAAGGCAGATCTGGCAGAGCGAGCATAGGAGCAGGCCTTGAAACCCGCTGAGTGCCTATGAGCCCTGCAGGAGGAGGTCCTGCAGGCCGGTCAAGGGCTCTGCTGTCCCTGTCCCCCAGACCTCCCTTCCGAGAGTCATCAGTGTCTGCTGCCTGTGTGTGTTCCCACGAGCGGATTCAAAGCATTGGTCTCGCTAACCAGCATACAACTGCATAGAAAGAAAACAAAAGGAAATACATAAAAATACTGTCACGTTTTTCCCTGGGGGACTTTTTATTTCACTTTCTCGGGGTTTTTTTGCTGTCACACTTTCTGTAACAAGGAACTATGACTGTGGCAGGGGAAGGGAGGTCCATTAGTTTTAGTTCGCTGTTTATTTTACAAGTTGATCCTGTTAGCAGCCTCAGTTGAAGGCCACAGCGAGGCACGATGGGGTTCACTGCGGGCCGTCCGAGCATTGCCCCCCTTTCATTCCATCTGTCTCTGCAGCTCAAGGTCCTGTGGAGGAGGCCATTGCAGCCTGCAGCCCGGCGAGATCGGAGCCTCACCTACCAGTACAAGATACAGGACAAGACCGTGTCCTTCTTTGCCAAAGGCTTGTCTCCTGCTGTTCTGTGACTGAATTTGGGAACCACTAAGGCCGTGTTGGACTCTCAGTGGATGTGGACAATATAGAGCCAAGCAGGAATGAGTCTTGTGCTTGGGTAATAGTGTTTTCGTCTGGGCTACAGCTCCACGGTGACCAGCGAGCGGCGCTATGGAGTTCGTATGCTGTGTGCCCTGGCCCTGTTTGGGAAGCAGGGAGGAGTCTGGCCCCTGCCTCTGTCGCTGCGGAGAGGGTTAAGGTTAGCCCAGCCCAGCCCAGCCTCCTGTGTCCACACACTTTAGACTCCTGCCTCTCAGAGCCAGAGGGGGAGCCCATGCCGGGCAGGAGGTTGCCTGATGCCGGCCCCCAGGTGGCCTCCAGGATGACCGTGGCTGGAATAAAGTGAGTGCCTATCATGGGGTTTCCTATGGGTTATCTGTCTGTTCTTCCTCTCCCTCCTCTGGTGCAGTGAGGAAGCAGGCCGGGGGCAGGTGGGGTGGTGGGGCCCGAGCAGAGCATGAGCACACCGACCAGCAGGCGCGGAGGCCCCACAGGTGTGAACCAGAAGTGTGGACTTCTAGTTGTGCGGGGCCTGTCACGGCGTTGGTCAGGCAGGCCCATGTAGGGCGCAGTCGTGTGGCCTTGGGGCCAGGGAGGGAAGGTCTGTGCTGCCAGTCAGGGTGTGGCCTTGGTGGGCACTGCTGCTTTCTCCCCTGTGACGGCTGTAGGGGCTGAACCCTGGGCAGGTACCTGCGGTTGACTTCTGGTCCCTGTTTGACCCCCAGTCACCACCACTGAGGGTGATTTGAAACAGGTGCTTTGTTTTCTTTGTGTAAATCATACCACAAGGAATTTTATCTTAAAAATAAATACAGTAAAAAAAATCGTTTTGCAGTATACTAAGGGACTTTTATATCTGTTGGTTTTTTTAAATTTTTATTTTTTGAGACAGGGTTTTGCTATGCAGTTCATTTTGCAGGCAGGCCTTGGACTCACTTTGTAGCCCAGGCTGGTCTCCAACTCAACAGCAGTCCTCCTGCCTCAGCCTCCCAAGTGCTGGGATTACAGGTGTGCACCACCACTCCTGGCTCTGTTATTTAATTTTAGAGTTTTTCTTTCTCTTTCTTTTTCTTTCTTTCTCTCTCTCTCTCTCCTCTCCCTCCCTCCCTCCCATCTTTCTTTCTTTGAGACAGGGTTTCACTATGTAGTTTAGGCTGCCCTTACACTCACTATGTAGCCCAGGCTGGCCTCAAACTTGCAGTGATCCTCCTACCTCAGCCTCCTGAGTGCTAGGACTCCAGTTTGGTTTTTTTTTTCCTTGAGACAGGCTCTCACTATCTTGCTATCTTGTCTTGAACTCCTGGGTTCACATGTTCCTCCTCAGTGTCCCGAGTAGCCGGGACTACAGAAATGTACCACTGCGCAAGCTTTACTTAAATTTTTTTTTTTTTTTTTTGATACTGGGGGTTGAGCCCAGTGTCTTTGCAGTGAGCTACATTTCCAGCCTTTTTTTTTTTTTTAAACATGGCTTGCTAAATTGCTGTGTTGTCCAAGCTGCACTTGAATTTGGGATTCTCCTGTCTCAGCCTCCAGGGTGCTGTGATTACATGCAGGCAGCACCAGCTTTTACTTTGAAATTGTTAATGTTTTTTTTCACAGTTAGGATAGTCAAGATCAAGTAAAATTTTGAGAGTAATTAAATTGTTTTGTCCTATGCCTTTATGATGACTTTTTAATTATATCAATTACCTTTTTCTGAAATATTTTACTGGAAAAACATTTGTAATCATATATATAATAAGAGACTTATTTACAGAGTATGGTGTGAATTCTTACAACTTAATAAGGGTCATATAACTCATTTTTTAAAAAAGGACAAAATATTTGAATAGCCGTCTCCCCAAAGCAGACACAGGCACTGCCAATGTGCTTATAAACCCTTGCTGAAGGTCAGGTTAAACCACAGTGAGACCCGTCGCAAAGCACTGGGAGGGCTGTGTTACACTGACAGTGTCGAGCGCTGGCAGCAGGGTGGAGAAGCTGGGGGTCCCTTGTACTGGCACGTTGCTGGTGCAAATGGGAAAATGTGCACCCACTTTGTTTTGTCTTGGCTTTTTGAGACAGGGTGTTGCTATGTAGTTCAGGTTGGCCTGGAATTCACAGTGATCTGTCTCAGCCCCCCAATTGCTGGGATACAGACATGAACCACCATACCCAGCTGTGTGCAGTCTTTCGGAAAACAATTTGACAGTTCCTTAAGTACTGTATGCTAGACTTAGATTTACTGTATGACCCAGCCATTCACTTCATGGGTGTCTGGCCATGAGAAATGGAACTATGTTTAAGCTGGGTGTGGTAGCACATGCCTGCATTCCCAGCACTCCGGGAGGCTGAGCAGAGGGTGGACAATTTAATGATAAAGTGAGACCCTGTACCAAAAGTAAAAAAGGCTGGGGATATAGCTTCATGTGAAGACCCTGTGTACTATCCCTAGTACCACCAAAGACATACCAGTCTGTCTGCATAAACACGTGTATGTGAATGTTCATAGCAGTGTCATAATAGTGAAAAATAGAAACAACCAGATATCTACAACTATGATAAAAATACAGTATATTTCTACATGAAATATCAGTAAATGCAAGAGGACCGTGCACATTCTTCAACAGAGTGGACTCAAACACACTGGCCACAAAGACCCTATGTTGCATAGTTCTACCTATAGAAAAAGGCCGCAGAGGGCAAATCCTTGGGAACACAGTGGAGCGTGGTTGTGGGCCTGGGAGTGTGATGGGAACCAACTCTGTAGGCTTTCCTGGGTGATGAGAACATACTGCATTGAAATCATGATGTACTAGTGGGTTAGCTCTTGCATGTGGCCCACCCTCACGCCGTACTACCGGTATGCTGCTTTTCTTACTTTTGCTTGGCTCAGACTTGCTCAGCAGAGCCTGTTTGTTTTCCTGCCTTTAATAAAAACATTTCTGTTAAAAAAAAAATTAGATTGTGATGGATGCATATTTGCTAAAAGTCAGTTAATTATACTTAAAATGTGTGAATGTTTCAGCATTTAGATTGTGCTTGTGAAGCTTAAATCTGACTCTGCCAATCACAGATCTGCTGTTATAGCAACGCCCTCCCAGACCCCTAGGCTGGAGACACATGTTCTGTACTCATGCCGCATCTCAGGCTTGCAGGGACCCAGGCAAAGGAGAGGCCACTGAGCTGCTGGGATTGGGGAGTGATGTGTCAAGCAGGCCCAGTCTGTGGCTTGCATGTCAACACCGCTGCCAGCATCAGGCCACATCAGGTCCTGTCCGCGCATGACTCTGGCCCTGGCTTCCTGCCACCCACTCCCCCTCCTGGCATATGGAAGCCTCATAGCAGAAGGTCAAGGGCCCAGGGTTTGGGTGGGTCAGCATTTGATGCTGCCGCGTCCCCAGGAGCTGCTGGTGTCCTAACAGCAACTGCTGTTAAAGCTCTGGATGCTCTGTTCTTAAATCTTTCAAACGGGCTTTATCTTGCTTACCTCTAAGGGTGGTCACAGGGTCACACATGCTAATATAGCTAATGCCTGCTACTGGCAAGAGCCCAACCATAATTGGTTACTAAGCCAGGTCCAGCAGCTCAGACACATAGTCTCATCTATTTGGGAGGCTGAGGCAGGAGAATCACTTGAGGCTATCCTGGACACCATAGTTGTCATTTTCAAAAAAAAAAAAAAAAAAGAACTTGATCATTATTATTGGTTATCATATAATAATCCTTATGTTGCCTGTGAAATTTTTTTTTGGGTACCAGGAATCGAACTCAGGACCTTGTGCTTGCCAGGCAGGTGCCGTGCCTCTGAGCTGTATCATCAGCCCTGGCCTGTGAAATTTTGTTTAAAGGTTCACATTCAGACAATTAACTTCTCTAATGCAAGGAAATAACTTTCTTTTTTTTTTGTACTGGGAGTCCAACTCGGGACCTTGCACTTGCCAGGCAGGCACTTGTGTCACTAAGCTACATCCCTAGCATATATTAGTGTGCTTTTTTTTTTTTTGGTGGAAATAATTTATTAAATCTCTGGTCTCTAGGGCTGGGGATATAGCTCAGTGGAATAAGTGCTTGCCTGGCAAGCACAAGGTCCTGAGTTCAATCCCCAGTACCGCAAAAAAAAAAAAAAATAAAAATAAATAAATAAATAAATAAAATAAATCTCTGGTCTCTAACACATAATAGGAGCTTGATAAGTAATAAAGATATTGAAGGAACATCAGTGTAACACTGAGATTTTAAGTTTTTTTTTTTTTTTAACCCACTGTATCCTGGATAGAGTGACTACCACTTATTGGAGTTGCTGGTTTTTTGAGACAGGGCCTCCACGTAGTTCAAGTTGATCTTGTACTGTGTAGCCCAGGCTGGCCGAGATCCTTCTGCTTTAGCCTCCGGAGTGGTGGGGCTATATGTACAGACCACTTGCCTGGTGGGAACTGAGGCATTTTGTATGTTCTTTCTTTCTTTCTTGCTTGCTTTTTTTTCTTTCTGTCTTTTTGAGACATGGTCTTGCTATGCAGTTCAGGCTGGCCTTGAACCCACTTTGTAGCCCAGGCTGGTCTTGAAATCACAACTATCCTCCTGCCTCAGCCTCCCAAGTGCTGAGATTACAGACGTGTGCCACCATGCCTGGCCAGTACTTGATCTGTTTTGTTTCAAGAGCCACAGAGATTGGAGTTCTGGGTTGTATCCTGGTCTTGACTTCCCAGTCAAAGTTCCCTGAGGTTAATTCTCACCACCACGCAGCTGCCGCTTTTGTCAGCCAGGGAATTTGAACACAGGAATGTGGAAGGCCCTTCCAGTTTATTGTGTGGCTAGCTCTTATCACTAATGCTAGATTCATGATGAGCAAGTTGCCTGGTGCAAGCTTGCAGAGATAGCCCAGATGTGATGAAACCCCCGACACAGCAGGGTAGTAGGCTGGAACTTGGGGTTTGGGACCCTAGACTGAGGCCACATGGTCAGTTCTCAGAGTGACCTCGAGCATGTTACCTCACTCTAGCAGAAGTTTTCTACATTTATAAAATATTTTCAATACTGTCCTGAAGGTAATGTGGTGGTGCACACCTGTAATCCCAGCCCTTGGGAGGCTGAGGCAGGAAGATCACTGAGTAGTTCGAGGCCAGCCTGGACTAAATGAGTTCAAGGCCAGCCTGAGCTACACAGACCCTGCCTCAAACAAACAAAAATTGTCTAAAAGATGAACTAAGATCAGGATTAAGAGTAGGCCCAGTGTAAAAGCTTAAATCCTGGGAATTTATGACCATTTCTTGATTTCCAGGCTCTCTCTGGATGGCTCAGTGTCAAAGATCATCTGCATCTCACCCTGCTGCCCCTGGACAGAGTCACTAGGGCTTTTGGGGTAAAACAGGCTGGGATGGCGGAAAGTGCACAAACAGTCACCCTTCGAGGCGAAAGCCCAGGCGGTACTTCTACCGACTCCAGCCCCATGACCCTCCCATGCGTTCTTCAGGAAGGCACACCCTGCGCCCGGTGCGGTGGCCCACGCCTGTAATCACTGCTAATTTGACGTCGCCTTGGTCCTTCCCGGCCCTGCACGCTCCGCCCCTGGAGGTGGCTTTGTGGCCGGCGACCGCTAGAGGTCGGACGCGAGCCGCGGCCAGGGGTCTGCGCATGCGCACGACGTGGGGCGCACGTGCGGAGGGCGGCGGGGCGAGGGGAAAGGTAGGAGGTGAGAGGTGAAGGGGCGGGCGTAGCGCGGACGCTCGGAGACGGAGGGCGGGCGCCACGCACCGAGCCGCGGGCGGGAGCGCGCACGCCGCTTTTCACCGCTCCTGCCGCCGCCCGGAGCTGTCTCGGCCTCAGGTACGGTCGCGCGTCCCGACGGTGTCCGGCCCGGCCCGGCCTCCTCTTCTTCCTCCTCCTCCCTCTCCCGCGGGGGTTCTGGTGGTGAGGCCGGGCGGCGGGCGCTGTCCAGCAGCCGGCCGGGCCGGGCCGGGTCGGGCCGCCCTGTTCCCCGCCAGGCCCGGCCCGCCGCACAGAGCTCGTGCTCTGGAGCCCGCATGGGGCTGCGGGGCGCGCCGTGCACGCCTGTCCCTACGCAGGGGACCGGGCGCGAGCCGGGGGACGGGCTTGCCCCGGAGTAGGTCTCTGTCCCTGAGACCTCAGCTTTGCTCGCTGCGGTCGCGTCTGTTTCCTTCTGGTGGGTTTATCACCTCCCTGTTGTGCAGGAGCATGAGGCCAGCCTGAGGCTGGCAGAGGGAGCCCAGTCCAGGCTGCATCGCTGAAGGCTGTGCTGATGAGATGAAGGGGCAGTGAGATCTGGATGGGGCCCTTTTACTTTGATACAGGGTCTCCCAAGTAGTCTGGGCTGGCCTTGGAGTGGATGTGTAGCTCAGACTCGCTTTGAATTGGGTATATGGCCTAGACTGGCTTCAAACTTGCGATTCTCCTGCCTCAGTCTCCCCGGTCCTGGGATGACAGGCTACCACGTGTGCTACCACGCCAGGCCGAGTTCTGGACCCTTGCTGCACCACCTTTTATGATGAAAGCTAGATCTGAGTGATGAAACTCTTTCTGGGGATTTTGTGATAATTTTTGTGACATGGACATAGAAGGCGTTTCTCTTATGATGTTATCTTAGTAGTGGTTTTTGTCATTTTATCCAGCGTTTTGCAGAGCGTGGTTATGCAGTGTTCTTACTGGTGCGCTGGCATCTCAGGCTGTGGTCTTAAAGATTGAAGTCTTTATTAGAGAACCAAGGTCACGTGTGCCAGTGGAGAGTACATTTTAGGTGTTCTTGACCGATGGCTAATTGAAGCTGGTATCTGTTTGTTTTTGTTTTGACTCAGTATCTTACTGTGTAGTCCAGGCTGGACTGGAACTCACTATGTAATCTAGGCTGGCCTCGAACTCTCAGCGATCCTCCTGCCTCAGCCTCATGAGTGCTGGGATTCCAGGTGGGCACCAACACACCAGGCCAGAAGATGGCACCTTTTAACATGTGTATTAATATAGTTGAGATTTTAAAGTGTTTTACACATATGCAGCATTCCCATTGGGCACACGATGTCAAAAACAGTACCTACAAGTATAAATATTATGGCAAAAGGAGACTTTCTAGAGGGTTCTGTGTACTTTATAATCACTGGCTTAACCACCCTCTCTCTCAGTCTGGGTTAATTTTACTTGAGGTGGGTAAAAAATTGACTCCTAACTTCTGGCTAGAAGACAGAGGCAGAAAGGTTGTGATCTTCCCAAGGTCATTTGTGAGCAGGTAGGGGGTGGGACTGGCCTGGGCTGGAATCCCTCTGGTGGTACTTGTATTTGGTGGCATACTTAGGGCTTTTGCTGTCTCAGAATCTGGCTGTGTACAGGACTATGTCCTGGGATCCTCCAGTGACCTTAAGGTGCATATGTTGTTTATTGTGGGTGGCCGGTTGCTGGCTCTTAGGTTTGCCGGCTGGGATAGGCACTATATACGTGGTTGTGTCATCCCTCCCTGTGTTGCTTTGTGTTGCTGTGACAGAACAGCTGTGTGTAGGGTTGTCCGAAACCATAAAATATACACAGCATCATATGAGTCAGTTGTTCCTGAGCAGAAACCTAGTTTAATCCCACATAATCAGACTAGTATTTCACACTGATACCTAGATACAAGTTATTATTAGTGAAACCCTGTCTCAAAATCAAAATTAGAGTGCTGGGCCTGGTGCCACATGCCTGTAATTCAGGAGGCCGAGGCAGGAGGGTCATTGTGAGTTTGAGACCAGCCTGGGCTACAAAGTGAACTCAGGGCCAGCCTGAACTGCATAGCGAGACCCTGTCTCAAAAAGACCAAAAAAAAAAAAATCAAAACTAGAAAGCCTGGGGATATAGCTTAGAGGTAGCGCACTCCTGGGTTTGGTCTTCAATACTAGAAAAAAAAAATTGCAGTTGGGAATGTGGAAGAGGAACTGATATTTCAACTGTCTTTGTGTCAGATACAGTGTTAATCCTAAATTTCAAGCTTATGGTGACTAATACGGCCCTATAGACCAGACTAGTGGTTAACATTGTTGAATCTTTCCTTCCTTCCTTCCTTCCTTCCTTCCTTCCTTCCTTCCTTCCTCTCTCTCTCTCCCCCCCTCCCCCTCTCTCAATCTCTCAATCTTGTCTTCCTATCCAATTCGGACTGGCCTTGAGCTCACTTTGTAGCCCAGGCTTGTCTCAAACTCATAACGATCCTCCTGCCTCAGCTTCCCGAGTGCTGGGATTACAGGTGTGCACCACCACGCCTGGCTTGCAAAAACAGTTCTAACTAGAGAAGCTGTATCGCCTAGAGCGTCACGTACTGCACCATTCCTGCTAGCAGCAGTAACTTTAACAAGAGTCACAGTCACTGGAAGACTTGTGTTGTTAAACCCCATCCCTGGAGTTGCTGATCCTGTAGGTCAGAGGTGTGTTTGGAAATTTGAGTTTCAAAAACTTCTCAAGAGCTCCACACAGCTTGTCCCGGCACAGCTCTGAGGGCACCTCAGGAAGGCACCTGAGCCTGGAGGCTGGATGGATGCCAGGGCTCACCTGCTTTCCTGCTGAAGCCCAGCATCAGCCAGCTGTATCACAACATTGTAGCTAGTACGTGATTGGCCGTTTTTTTTTCTTTTAGATGATATAGTTAAGATTGCATTTTTTATTATAGTGTTGTTTTCATTTTTCTTCGATACCATATTTCTGAGTTTCTTGAGGGAGTCAAGTATTGTTTTGGTAGTGGGGATCAAATGCAAGGCCTTGTCTTTCTGAAGCCCCTCCTCCCTATGAGCCACTACTGAGTTTGTTAATATTAGTCACCCATGTTTTCTCCCTCCTTTCCTTCCTTCCTTTATCCCTCTCTCCCTCCCTCCCTTCCTTCCTTCCTTTTATGGTTCCAGGGATTGTACCCAGGGTCTTGGTACTGAGCTACATTCCCAGCCTTTTTTTATTTCTTATTTTAAGGTGGGTTCCTGCTCAGTCATGAAGTTGCCCAGGCTGGGCTTAGACTTGTGATCCTCCTGCCTCAGCCTCCTGGAGCACCAGGATCACAAATGTGCACCATCCCTTAAAGAAAATTAATAAGAAACACACACACACACACACACACACACACACAAAACAGAAAAACAGACTCAAATCCCTGTAACCCCACAGGCTTCTTAGGCATCCTTCTGCGTACTCCTCTGTGTTGTGATCTCATGTTTTCTCTTGCTTTTAACATAAGGTTGTAAACGTCTCTTGATACTAAAAAATGATTCAACTTTTTGATTTTTGTAAATGTGAAATCTCTCTCTTTTTTTTTTTTATGTTTTCCAACTACATTCTCCTTTGAGCGTCCCGGTTTGCACTTTGGGCCATGGGCCTGTGTTGTGGCTTCTGAAGACTGCACTGTCACTCAAGGTCCTGGCATGGTCACAGCTCTGCAGTTGCCTGGCCCAGGCTCGCTGCCCTTCCACCCTGCACCGGCCATGTCTACACAACCTCTTCTCCATACCCTGAGTGGGTTTTTCCTTCCAGGCCTTGTTTGACAGTGATTTGCACTTGCACCCAGCGGGACAGTGACTTAAGAAGCCCCGATCTACTCTGAACAGGAGCAGAGAATATTGTGCTTCATATTCCTGGCGGGGCAGGTAGTCTTAGTCTGAGCCCCCAGAAGCTGTCTGGGCCCGGTGAGGGGAAGGAGCACCCCTGGCGCCGAGCGGCGGGCGTGTGTCCCTGCGCCTGTTTTCAGGCTGCAGTGTTTTGTCTCTGCATGAAGTTGGGGCTCAAGGGAGCCTTGTAACCCTGGTCTCCCTTGTAGCTGTTTCACTCAGGTGCTTTGTGTGGCCCCATCAGCTCACGCTGTAGTCTTCATGAAAAGCTTCCCGGGAAACCTGTGCAGCTGAAGAGACTGAATGTAGGTCAGGTGCCTGCGAGGGCAGTGTCTCCTCGGAGCTACAGGTTTGGCCCCTGTGAGATCTGCCTGTGCTCCCCCTTTGCCTTTGGCACTAGAGTGCTCAGAGTTAGGTCTGTAAGAGGTCCTTTAGCTCACACTTTTTGCGTTAACCTGATTTCCTTTTACTTTTTACAGTGTTAAGGATTGAACCCAGGGTGGCTTGTATCATTGTGCGCACGTGTGTGCACGTGCGCATCTGTGTGTGGGATGCTGGGAGTTGAATCCAGGGTGTCCTGCATGCTTACTAGTCAAGCTGTATCACTGGATGACACCCCTAGTTTCAGTGTCAGTGTTTTTAATGACTAGATATTTTGTTCTGTTTATCATAACACGTTTTCTCCCTATTGTAAACATTGCTGTGGTTACATTCTTGTAGCGGAATCTTTATCCTCACTGAATTTCCTTTCATTTTCATACTGTTGACTTTCTTTGACCTCTGCATGTCCCCTCCCCCTCCTTTTCCTGGGTGCTCATTCCTGAATCATATAAGGGGATGAGGTGTTTGTTTTGTTTTGTTTGAGACAGTCTTGCTGTATATTATAGACTGGACTTGAACACACTGTGCAGCACAGGCTGGCCTTGAGCTCACAGCGATTTTCCTGCCTTAGCCTCCTGAGTGCTGCGATTATAGGCATGTGCCCCCATGACTGGTTTGGGGATGAGGTTCGTAGGGCCTGTGTAGCTTAGTGGTAAAGTGCTTGCCTAGCGTGCACAAGGCTCTGCGTTTGATCCCTAGCACTACAACCAAAAAAGCTGTATACATTTCAAAGGATTTAATTCTCATTTTTAGGATTTAATATTTATGATAGTAAACTCAAATATACGTAACTACAAAGCATGATGAACCCTTGGGTGTCCATTGTGCCCTTGAGTAGTTACGGGTGAATTTGGGGCCATTATCAGACCGAGCCCAAGGAGAGGCCACGCAGGAAGGCGGGTGTCCCAGGCTTGAGTCAGGTGGGACACTCTTGTTTCATTTGCATCCTCTACTCCATTACTCTCTTCTAGTTATTTGATGATTTTTTTTAAGTTGTGGAGAAATAATATGCAACGTGAAACTTACCATTTTCTTTTCCAAACTTAATTTTAACCTTTCAGTGTACTACATTAAATTCAGTGTTGTGCAGTCACCACTATCTGTTTTCAGGACCCTTTCATCATTCCAAGCAGAAATTTTGTCCTGTTAAACAATCCCCCTCTCCTGGCTTGCATTTCTTGTCCCTGTGAATTTGCCTGTCCACACCATGGGCTTTACCATGAAATACAGAACACATTTTCTCCCTGGTCTACACGTTACTATGATTATATTCCCAGCTCCACAAAGCTTTTGAAGAGGTGATCCCTTACAAAATTCAGCAAGTATGAGCAACCCCAAAAAAGGAGGAGGTGCAGGCAGGGCTCAAAGGGATTGAATGGTATAAAAAAAAAAAGTGGGATAGAGGGCAAGATGTGATTGCAGGTGTTTAAGTGGGATCACACTGTGTGTCTTTTTTCACTTGACTTAGCTCATGTAGCTGTTTTCAAAGTTCATGTCACGTGGGTCAGAGTTCCATCACCCCCAAGTAATAATAACAAAAGACAAGGGAATTTTATTCTTCTTTCAAAGAAGTGTTAAAATTCTTTATAAACTGACATGCCTTTTTGTTTCTTTGAGACAGGGTCTCACTATGCAGTTCAGGCCGGCCTTGAAATCGCCTTGTAGCCCAGGCTGGCCACCAATGCTCATTGATGCTTCTGTCTCAGCCTCCCAAGTGCTGGGATGAGAGGCATGTGTCCCCATGCCCAGAAAAAATGATTTTCAATAAGTATGAGGAAACATTTTAGATAGAGGATATGCTAATTAAATCATAATCAAAACCAAAAAATATAATAGGCACTACTTCCTTACTACCTTTAATCACTGGCTTTAACAAGGCTAAGGAACAAAATTCAGGCACAGGTGATTTTTCTCAGCTCTGAGACAGAAGGATTCCTGATCCCCTTTTAGCTGTGAAATTCTGTAGCTTGCTGCCCCTTTGCTTGTTAAATGCCAGGAAGAGTTCAGGCTTGCGTGTGCCCAGGTGGGGGTGGCAGCAGGAGGCTGGGCTTCCCTTCCCCCTAGTGCCTGCTGGGGCCAAGGCTGAGGGCCTCCTCCTGTGTAATGAGGGCCTTAAGGGCCTGCCCCAGGGGCTGCTGGCCTGTCTGCGCCTCGAAAATGGGTGATTGCAGTGGGTAGTACCATAAGTGCAGGTCCCTGGCACTGTGCGAGGAAAGCATGCTTTTGGTCTGAGAATCTTACATAAACACATGTGTTGCTGTTCCATTGTGAAGAGGGTTGGCATCATGACCAGTAAATATAAGTAGCTCATCCTTCAACCTGAGTGTCGCTGTACCATCAATGGTTACTCTACAGGATGGCAGTAACTATCCTTTTGAATGTGATTGTGTTCTAAATTCTGTGAATTCAGCTTTCACTCTAACTGAAATTCCTTTTTTCAGTACTTACATTCACTGGGTTTCTTAAAATTTACCCAGTTTATTTGACTTTTTTTTTTTTTTTTTAATTGGTGTTGAGGATGGGCCTTGAGCATGCCCGGTAAGTGCTCTACCATGGAGCTACTTAAGTTGTTTTTTTGTTTGTTTGTTTGTTTTTTAAGTTTTATTGAGACTGGATCTTGCCAGTTTGCCCAGGCTGGCCTTGAGCACTCAGTCCTGCTGTCTCAGCCTCCAAATAGCTGGCACTGCATGCACAGTCCTGCCTGACTTATTTGGTTAATGTTGATGCTTAGAGAAGTGAAGTTTCTTGCTCTGAGCACTGGTCCGATTGGAAAACAAATTTTAGAAGAACTTTCTTTGCCCTGAAGAGATGACTTGTAGTTTAGTGCAGGTCTGCAGTGGCTTTCTGTCCTCATCCAAATGAGGGGCCAGGTGCTCTTGGAACATGCAGTGATTCAGCGGTGCCCTTGTTGGGCAGAGGACTGCGGTCAGTGAGTGTGCAGGGGGAGAGAGTCCCCACGGACAGCAGCAGGGTGGAAAGATAGTGACAGATGCCCTGAGCAGAGGGTTACTGCTGCACAGGAGAGCTGTGCTCAGTATTTTTAATTTTAGCTATCTAGTGCAGGAATTCCTCCCATGACACAAAATTCAAAAGGTGCAACCGAGTATACATGGGACACTTTCCCTTCCCTTTGCCCCTGGCTACCAGATCTTCTCCTGAGAGGCAGCCAGTGTTACTGAGGCTCAGGTGTTTTGAGTCTCAGGTGTTTTGCACATACACGGGCAAGTACACAGAGAGCTCTTTCTCTTTTTTTTCTTACTTGAAAGTAGCGCACTATATTCTCTTGTTTTTTTCTTTGGATGTTGCTTCCTGATTGTTCATTATCCATGTTTGAGAACTGGCCTGGGGCTGGGCGCAGTGTGGAGCGCTTGCCCAGCTTGCACAAGACCCTGGGTTCTTTTTTCATTTTTTTGTGGTACTGGGAATTGAACTCAGGACCTTGTACATGTTAGGGAAGTGCTACATCCCTGAGCTACATCCCCAGCCTCTGCAGCCCTGGGTTCGGTCCCAGCAATGGAAAACAACAAATACTTGAGGCTTCTTTATTGTCTGTACAGCTGGATAGTATTCTGTTGTCAGACGTAATTAATTTAGCCAGAGCCCTGTTGATGGAATTGTAGGGAGTTTTAATTGCTGATGAAGGTGACACTGGTGTAGGTAACTTGGGGGTGCCAGCCCACCCATGGCCAGGGCCCTGCCCATCACACAGCCGAGACGGGTGAGCTGGACTGGGGCATCAGGCTTCTTTCAGGCAGACAGTGGTCACCAGATGTCTTGATCCATGCCTGCTCCTAAGCGGTATGAGACGGTGCTTGTTTATCTACACCTGTACCAATATTGTGGTGACATAGTTTGATGTTTACAATTTGATAGATGTTTCTCTGTACAGATTTCATTACATACATGTGTGAGCACACGTGTGTGTACACACACACATAGTATCATACTCCTTAGTTCAACATATAAAAAGGTTGAAAGAGTAGAAAGAATGCTCATTACCTCTGTGATGGTTAATTTATATATCTGGTTGTAATAAGGTGAGAGGACCACTTACATTTTGTTTTCTCTAAAAATGTTCATATCCTTTGCCCATTTTCTATTGGGCTTTGGTGTTTGTAGTGGATTGACAACTGGTGGTTAGTTTATAACTCCCAGCTGAGGTTACCTCACAGTAAGTGTGGTGCTGGGTGTTGGAGGCCCACCTGGGAATTATTGCCAGCAGCATAAGAGGCAGAACTAGAGAAGAAGGAAGGCTGTTGGTAGCAGAGAGAGGCTGTTGGGAGCTGGTGGACACTGTAAGGAGCTGTTGGTTCTGTTGGAGGAGCTTTTCATGCTGGCTTTCCTGATGAACTCGGCTGTTTTTATCCTCCGAGAAGTTCGGGACCTTGTTCGCACTAAGAATAGCTTCGGTTCACTTTGGGTGAGCTCTGGTCCTCACTTTGAGCATCACTTCTTGGAGGGAAAGATGGTGCACTGCCAGTCTCCTGGAGAAGCTTGTTGCATTGGCTTTTGTGGTGGCAACTCAGCTTTCCTGATCACTGCAGGAGCTCGGGACCTCACTGTTGCTGAGGATGGCTCTGGTACTTTTCAGGGGAGCTCTGGTTCTTGGCAGTACTGGGGATCGAACTCAGGACTCTGTGCTTGCTAGGCAGGCGCTTATTCCACTGAGCTATATCCCCAGCCCTTCTGGTTCTTAAGAGCATCACTTCCTGGCTCCAGTGCAGATCCTTCAGTCTGCTAGCACAGATCCTTCATGCTGCTGGCACAGACTTCCTAGATTCCACCACTGACCTTTGGGCCTTCCCAGCACAGATCCATGAAACAGGCCTGCATGAGACGTTGTCATAGGCTCTGGGCCTCCAGTTGGATTCGTGAGAGGCATTGTTATGGGCTCTAGGTCTTAAGCTGGACTCATGTAGGACATTATTGCAGGATCCAGGCCCTCAGCTGGATTCTTTGGTCCTTAGTGTGTGGACAGATTTCCTGTACTCTCTTGTATATGATTCTTTGGGGAACTATTACAAATACATTTTTTTCTTTTTTTGGTCTTTTTTTGAGACTGGGTCTTGCTATGCAGTTCAGGTTGGCCTTGAGCTCACTTTGTAGCCCAAGGTGGCCTTGCCTCGAACTTGCAATAATCCTCCTGCCTCAGCCTCCTGAGTGCTGGAATTACAGGCGTGTGCCACCACACCCACACCTGGCACTATAAATAGTCTTATAAAATATTGTTCCCCTTGCAAGTAACCCCCAAACTATGATAATATTTCTAAATAGATTTTGTAAAACTTGTTTATGGATGAGGGGCTGAGCACCGTGGCAGTGCTGTGAATCACAGTTACCGTCTTAACTTAGGATGGCGATAACCAAGGCCAGGCTCCATGGCGGGCGCCCATCATCCCAGCCCTAGGGAAAGCCAAGTCAGGAGGGCTGCAGATTTGAGCCAAGTGTGAAACTTTGTGAGACCTTGTCTCAACTAAAAAGTACAAAGGATGGGGATGTAGCTCAATGTGAAGGCCCTGGGTTCAATCCCCAGTGTTGAAAAAGAGAAGTGAAGCAAGGAAAACTTTGCATGATTTTTATATTTCCTTTTACAGAATTTTTAAATCTTTTGTACATTTGGAATTTGCCTTGGGTGAACTGTGGAAGCAGCTTCGTTTCCTGGATGACTCACACTTGCAGAGCACCTCTCACTGAACAGCTTATCTTTACCCCATGTGTTTAAATACCCTTTCACCCTTTACTGTGTGTGGTGTATTCTGCTATGTGCCATATACATTCGGGTCTATTTCTGGACTTTCTGTTCTATTAATCTGTGAGTTTATGCATTGGTGCCCACTTTCAATTACTCTAGCTTTTTTTCTTTTATGTAGTGTTTTTATACATTAACCTCTCTTGATAAGTTGAAATTTTTAACATCCTATCCAATGAATTGTAAATAAACAACTAGAAGTGAATCACTCTAGTTTTAGAACATGTTTTAGTATTTGTCTTTTGTGTGTGTGTATGTGTGTGTGCATGTGTCTTTGAGACAGGGTCTCACTATGCAGTTCAGGCTGGCCTTAAGCTCACTCTACAGTCCAGGCTGGACTCGAACTCGCAATGATCCTCTTGCTTCGGCCTCCCAAGTGCTGGGGTTACAGGCATGTGCCACCACGCCCAGCCCCATGTTTTGGTATGTGGTAAAGTTAGTTCCATTTCATAACTGATTTTTCAGAACTTTCTTGGCTATTTTTGTTTTTGCATGTGTACCTTAAAATAAGCTTCAAGCAGCTACTTTGAAGATAACAACATGCAATATAATAACCATTTTTATTTTCCTATCTTGTTTTGAAATTCTGTATCATTTCTATTGGTTTTTAAATTCTCTTTAAAATAAAATTTAAAAAAGTTTCTGTAGTTAAACAGAAGTCCTGTGTGTTTTTATTGGGGCTGTGTTACTTTTTTAGATTACTATAGGAAGAGCAACATCTCAAGTTATCCCGAGTTTTCCTCAGCAGCATGGCCTGCTTTTCTCTTTGTTGAAGTTTAGGTGGCCCTTAGAGTTTGTGAGATTCCTCCTTTTTTTTTTTTTTTTTTTGGTGGTCCTGAGGCTTAAACCTAGGGCCTTTGTGAGAGCTATATCCCCAGCCCTTTGTGTTTTGAGAGAAATTCTTGCCAAGTTGCTGAATTGCCTCGGCGGGGTTAGAATTGATGACCCTTTTGCCTCAGACCCTTTTGCCTCAGCCTCCCGAGTGCTGGGGTTACAGGTATGCACCACTGTACCCAGTTAGCATTGCTTTTTTAGTGTTGTGGAAATCCCCTGCTTGCTTGTTGATGATGTATTTGAAGACTGATTTCCTATGTTAGTTTTCGCTAGCTTGATTTTTTTTTTGTCAGCTGCAAAAGGTTTTCAGTTGTCTTGCATTTTCTAGATACACAATCATAGCTACCTGAAAAAAATAATTTTATCTTTTCCTTTCCAGTTGTACCCATTTTTTTTCTCTTGCCTAATTGTGATAGCTAGTATTTCCAGCATAACAGTAAATAGTGGTACTCAAGTGAACATCCTGGTTTGACCCCTGACCTTGTGGGAATTTTTGTAGTGTCTTCTCATTAGGCTTGACTTTAGCTTGTGGCTGAGAAGCATGTAATTATGTAATTGAAGTCTCTCACTAGTATATGCATATATATAAGTCAACATCAGGATTTACCAAGCACCTAAGAGTTTTAGAAAGATGAAGGCTGCATTCTATCCACTGTCTAAGGTATTGGCCAGGTGGTCTCGATTGATATAGTAAATGTGGCACTGTTTTAACATAAGCAGTGTTGAAGTACTTGTGTGTTTCTGGTGTGCAGTGGGTGGAGCAATATTTGGAGAAGGGGTGTGAGGAATTAGCACTTGTGCCTTGGGACTGAGGAAGAGAGGTGGCGTTCTGGGGTGTGGCTCATAGAGGCCCTGTGTGCCATTCCCAGCACTGCAAAAAATAAACAACAATGCCAGGTGTGGTGGCTGAGGCAGGAGGATCACTGCAAATTTGAGGCCAGTTTGTGCTATATAGTGAGTTAAAGGCTGGCCTGGACTACATAGCGAGACCCTGTCTCAGAACACCCAAGAGGAAGGAAGGGAAGAGGAAGGAAGGATGGACAACAGCAGCAGAGAGGCGAGGGCTTGAAAGGTGGATTGGAGTGAAAGGGCAACACTGCGAGGGAGGCAGAGGGTTTGGAGGAGGGATGCCAGCGGCACGTGTGACCGCAGCTCCTGTGGACTCCTAGATGTCACCCTGCACCTCTGGGCCTCAGCGTCCTCGCTGTTGGAACTGAAGCGATAGAAGTAATGTACCTGACTTTTCCTTTTTTAAAGCTTATTATGAAGGTTAAAGGAGATGTGTAGTTAAAAGTCTTAGTCTAGAGGTTAGCACATGATGCGTAAATAGTAGTTATTTTTACTTGATAAAAAAAGCTGGAGTTTTTAGTACACACACATACACACACACACTCCGCACTGCACTGAGCTATATCCCCCGCCCTTTTTGTTTAGAGACAGGGTCTTGCTAAGTCTCTAAGTTTGCACAGGTTAGGCTCAAATCTGCAATCCCTTTCTTTAGCCTCCCAGAGTGCTGGGATTCAAGGTGCACCCTGTATTACACAGCGTTTCATACATTTTGAGTATACCTGTGTAAGAAACAAGTGTGACCCCAAAAGTGCAGGCCCTGGAGAGCAGTTCCAGGCTTTTATGCAGTGACTGACGAAAGCAGATCCTTAGTTTTGGAAGTTGTTCCTCCCAGCAGCAGTGTTGGAAGATGAGCCACAGATGGAGTGAAATACAGGAAGCAAAGCACGTAGGAGACTACTAGAATCATGCTGGGGGAAGGTGTGGGTTGTCACCTGTGCTGTTTGCCTGTAGGTCAGTATAGTGTGTGACTTTGCTTGGGCTCGTGGACTATAGGAGCTGATCGGGCCTTGGTTCTTGGAGGGTAGCACACACAGATGGCTGAGCTCCCCTAGACATCCACTTGACAGGTCTAGAGGGAGCCCAGCAACTTGCATTTGCAGGCCTGGGGATAGAACCCAGGACCTTGCGCGTGAGAGGCAGATGCTCTGCCTGGAGCTACATCCCTGGCCCCAGTAACTTGCACTTCTAACCAGCTCCCAGGTGTGTCTTAGGGCTGGCTGCCCTGGGACCATCTGAAAATCACTGCGCCAGAGGGATGGAGAATACAGGGTGAGGGGGATTTCAGGCTGGGACACTTGAGAAGGCAGAGTGGATGAAGCGTTCCTTACTTCTGACAGATTTGCTCATTACTTCTTCGTCTAGTTTTTATTAAGTGCTTCCAACATGCCAGTAACTGTCTAGGCTATGATGTGCAGTCATGAACAGACAAAGGGATAGATTATAGTCTTGATGGGACAGATGGTAAACCAGGAACCAAACCGCACGTATAATTAGTTTTAATTCTCCAAGAGGGAATACTTAGGCCCTGCAAGGAAGAGTAAAGGGAGCACGTTGCAGCATAGGAGCACATCCGGTCAGGAGAGGTCTTTCTGTAGATGTGACATTGTGTGTGAGTCCTGAAGGATGAGACGGAGCCAGTCTGTAAGGAGAGGGAATTGAGAAGGGAGACAGTATGTGCCAGGGCCTTGAGATGGAAATGAGGCTGGCACACGGGCACTGGGCGAGAGCAGGGGGCAGGGGAGGTGCCAGGAGGTGAATCTGGGGAGGACAGGCCGGGCTGTGCAGAGTCCTTTGGGCCAGGCATAGGACTTGTTCTCAGTGCAGAGGGAGCTGACCCAGTACACCACAGAATCCGTCCCCAGTGACCTCAAGGCAGGTGGACTGAAAGGAGCAGAGCAGCGATCCAAAAGGCTCAGCAAAAGTCATAAGGCATGGTAGAGGCTTGAGCAGGGCGGTGGCAAGGGGGTGGGTGGGGGGACAGGAGTTGAGAATGATCACCAGGTTTCTGTGTGGAGGCCCTTGGGGAGACAGGATGAGGAGCAAGGCGGGAAGTGTGAGCTCAGGGCCTGGGAGGCAGGGTGGACACTGAGGTCTAGTGCCTTGCCTCCAGGTACTGGTGATACTGGGGTTCCTCTGAAGGGAATTAGGACATTCATAATTGTACGCAAGGAGCTGGTTCAGTGAAGTCACATTGCTGATTGTTTTCCCACCACGCTGAAATTTGAAAGTGGTTGGTGGCCAGCTTTCTTAGACACTGTAGCAGGATATAAAGGTTTGGGGGCAGGGCCGAGAATTCTACAGAATTCTTTTTGCACAAAGTTCTTGTGCACAAGGACAAGTGAGTGTGCACAAGGACAGTGAGTGTAGCAATGCTGCCCGGATGAGAAGCTGTAAAGGCGTCTACCTAGAGAGCAAGTAGTCAGCTCTCCGCACTAGAACAGAGCACCAGGGAGATCATCTCATAATGAGGGTTTTAATTTTCTTTGCTTAGTGTCATAGGTCCCTATTGCTGTGGGGCTGTGACTGTCAACAGGTCATGGTGGGAATGTGATGGGCATTTGTAACCTGCTGACCAGAGAGCCATGGAGGATAGGCTGCTCCAGGCTCCCAGAACCTCCTCGGGCACAGCCCAGGGACCAGCAGACCCCCAGGGTACCACGTGGGGCCTGGCCTTCAACACGCTCAGGATTCACCCTGCAGCTGTAGGGCAGGTCTCTCTTGGTTATGGATGCTTTGGAGAGGAAGCACAGCCCTGAGCTGACCAAGCTGCCCAGCTGCGGTGGGGGGCAGGCTGCCCGCAGTAAGCCTTTGGGTACTTACTACTGTGTTAGTCCCTCTGCTGGTCACAGAATTCTCTAGGCCCCATGGCCTGTCCTGACACTGTTCTTTCCAGAGGCCCTGTTGGTTGTGCTATCTGGTCCTGCAGTGTGTAAGCTTTCCCAGGAGAGCACAGTGGTTTTATAGCTGAAAATCACAGTGAGGTCACACGTGGTTTCATAGCCACGCTGCCACAGGTGATGAGGTATATGGTATGGAGTGTAGAGAGGGTTGGATACCCAAGTGGAAATAAATGGTATTTAGAGCTAGGGGAATTGGCAAGATCATTTGTAAGAGGATAGCGAAATAAGAGGAACATTTCCTTGTTTTTTGGTAAGACCCAGTTCTGTATGCTGGGTCTGTTTCTTCATCTGGAGGTTGAGGGGTACCAATATTTGCTTCATCTGCCTCTGTCTCTTTGGAGACAGTGTCTCTCAGTGTAGTTTAGGCTGGCCTTGAGCTTGTTGTGTAGCTCAGGCTGGCCTCAAACTTGTATTTCTGCCTCAGCCTCTTATAGGCATGTACCACCACACCTGGCCATTGTCTACCTCTTTTTAAAAGTTTTTCTGAGACAGGGTCTCACTATGCAGTTCAGGCTGGCCTTGAACTCACTATATAGCCCAGGCTGACCTCAAATTCACAGAGATTCTCTTGCCTCAGTCTTCCAAGTGCTGGGGTTATAGACATGTGCCAGGTGGTGGTATTTTCTGACCTGACTGATCACTGTTTTTGCTTATTTCTTATCACATCCCTCTCCTTTAAGGGTAGGGTGTCTTTATCCATCCTCTAGTGGAAGCAGGTCTTTGCTCTGCCCAGTGTGGAACTCAGGTGCCTTGGGACCTGGGCTCGTGGTCACCTTTGTGCCTATCCTAGGGCCTGGAAGATGCATGTTCCAGGAGGGAATAGGGGAGGTGTACGAGAATCTTTGCCTTTTTTCACTGAGCTCAAATGTGGTCCATGGAAAGATTTTACTGATCTGTAAAATAATACTCTGCAGGAACAGCAACACATAATTGTAGAAAAAGGAAATATTTAAAACTCTCCCCTTATGGGCCAGGGATATAGCTCAGTGGAATAAGTGCCTGCCTAGCAAATACAAGGTCCTGAGCTCAATCCCTGGTGCGGGGGGTGGGGTGGGGTGGGATTCTCCCCTTGCATTCTATGTTAAATTTTTTTTTTTTTTTTGAGACAGGGTTTTAATGTGTAGTCTGGGCTGGAGTTGAACTTGCTGTGTAACTCAGGCTGGCCTCCAACTTTCAGCCCTCCTGTCTCAGCCTCCTGAGTGCTGCCACACCTGGCAAGGTACTAATTTTGTTCCTTCCAAGTAAGTCTGTACTATAATGTAGTAGTAGTAGTAGTGGATTTTTTTTTAAAATCTTAATTCTGTTTTGACTTAGGTTATAAAAATGAAATGAGAGGTAATATATGTGAAGTGCTTAAAGTTCAGTGCTAGGTGAGCGCCTAATAAGTGATGGCCCACTGTAGCTATTAGTATTGTTACTATACTATGTACTATTTTTATTTGTATTAAATTACTTTGGGTTAGCTGGGCATGGGGGCACATGCTTGCAATCTCCACACTCAGGAGGCTGATGCAGGAGGATTGCTACAAGTTCAAGGCCAGCCTGGGCTACATAGTGAAAGCCTGCTTCAAAAAATTTGGACAAATACAGATAAGAAAAACGAAATAAAAATAATTTTGCTACCCAGGTATAAGTGCTGTTATTATTTTATAATTTATGGTTTTGAAAATTTAGTAATACTGTGATTTGAAAGTATATACTTTCAAATATTTTTCTAAAACGTCACTTACAGAATAGTAAAATTATTTTAAAAATATTTTTGTTGTGGAAAATACCACATAGAGCCAGGTGTACTGGTGCATGCCTATAATCTCAGCACCTGGGAGGCTGAGACAGGAGGATCACTGTGAGTTCAAGGCCAGCCTAGGCTACATAGTGAGTTCAAGGCCAGCCTAAACTACATAGAGTCCCTGCCTCAAAACCAAAACAAAAAAGAAAAGAAAAAATTAAAGAACTGCATAAAATCCCAGAATCAGCTTTCTCCTTTCTAGTCTCCCATATTTTTTTCATAAATATTGCAAAAGATAAGTGTGATCAGCATTGTTTATTTGATGCAGTCTTGGAGAGCGAACCCGGGGGCTCAGGCGTGCCAGGCTCTCACTGCGCTGCCGCACAGCCCCCAGCTCTTTTTATCTTGCTGTTCAGAGACACTGGGTGCAGTCAGACAGATACGTCCTGGACACCTCCTTCAAGGTGGAGGACACCTCCTTCAAGGTGGAGGCGGGAGGGGTGTGGAACCTCTGGTCCACTGTGCACACCTTCACATTCCCCTTGTCCCCGGCCCAGGCCACTGAGCAGCTCTGTTGAGGTGGGGAGTGGCTACCTTCTCTGTGACGGTCTGTAGGAAATACAGGAGTGAGAGGGGAGCGTGCTGTGGGACTCTGTCCCCAGAGCACAGAGGCTTTCTCTCCTCTCCTAGGTGCCAGCGATCAAGCAATCAAGCGCAAGCTCAGGCGCTCCTCTGTGCTTAGCAGGTGCCCTGCCGCGGCCACCCCGCCCACCGCTCTCCCGCCTGCCTTCTCTTGCCCTTCCCTCTCCCTTCCCCTGCCCTTCACCGTCCCTTTCCCTTTCCAGTTCCCTCTCCCTTTCCTTCCTCCTCCCCTGCCCTTCTCCCTTACCGTGCTCTTCCTCTCCGCGTTGGGTGTTGGACCCAGGCCTCCACAGTGCTAGGCAGGTGCTCTGCACCTTCAGCCCCTGGCCCTGAAGTTCTTCCTTTTTTCCCTTCTCTTTCATCACTTGCTGGAAGCAGCTATAGTAGCTTGAGGCACTTAGCAGAGCCAGGAAGTTAAACTCCTGGGTTTCTGTACCAAAGCCCAGGAAATGGGCCCTTGGGAGCTGGACAGTATTAGAAAGATAACAGAAAGGAAGTAGGTCAACAGAGTGACCTGGCTACCCGTAAAGTGTGTTTGAACTCCTGGCTGTGCTGTGCAGTGACTGTGCAGCCAGCCCTGAACAGCATGGTGCAGGCTTTAGAGAAATGGACACATCTTCAGGGACCCACAGAGCAATAATGAAGGGCTTGTCCTTCATGCTGTCCAAGGCTCAGGAGGAAAGGAGGAAGCGTCACAGAAAAAAATTGAAGAAATTATAGAAGGAAAGACATGTTCCTGTTTGCAGATGACACGACAGTCTGTAGAAAATACCAAGGAGTCCATTTTTGTTTTCTGTTTTGTTTTTTTGAGACAGGGTTTTGCTCTGTAGTTCAGGCCGGCCTTGAGCTCAGTATGTAGCACAGGGTGGCTTGAAATTCATGGTGATCATCCTGCCTTAGCATCTCAGAGAGCTGGGATTACAGAGATGTGCTACCACATCTAGTTTACTGCTTTTTGGCCAAGGTGCTAAGGCAATTCAGTGGAGGAAGGATAGCCTTTTCAACAAATAGTGCTAGAACAGCTGATTGCCCGGGGGCCACAAAAACGGAACCTACTTAACACCTTACAGTTTATACAAAAATTAACTCAAATGAATCACAGATTTAAATGTAAAACTATACAAATTATAGAGAAAACATTGGAGAAAATTATAAATACATTATGACCATAAAACTCTACTTCTAATAATCAATATACTCAAGAATTGAGAACAGATATTTAAAAAAAACTTGTACAGAAATGTTCATAATAGTAACACTTGGGCTGGGGGTGTAGCTCAGTGGTAGAGCACTTGCCTAGCATGCACAGGGCCCTGAGTTCAATACCCAGTGCCACAAAAAAAAAAAAAAAACACGTTCACAATAGCCAAAAGGTGGAAATCATCTAATTGCCTGTCAACTGATGAGTAAGCAAAATGTGACAGATACATTTAATGAAATGTTACACAGCCATGAAAAGGAATGATGGATCAATACCCACTATGGCTTGGTATTGATGCCAAGGGAAAGAAGTCAGTCACAAAAAGTCACATTATGAGAGTCCATTTATATGAAATGTCTAGAACAGACAAATCCCTTGAAACCAAGAAATTAGTAGGTGCCTGGGGTAGACGGCAAAGGGAGTGCGGCAGGATTACAAATGGGTATGGCATTTCTTTGGGGGTGCTGGAAACATTCTGGAGTTAGATTGTAGACATGGTTTTACCATTCCATGAGTGTCCTAAAAGCGTGATTTCTATGCTTTGTGAATTTTACCTTAATTAACTTATTTAAAAATGTCTTACAGATTTAAAAATCCAATTAGAAAATAGTCAAAGGAAACAAAAAAAAACATTTGATGGAAAAAGATATACTGATGGCAAATCAAACACATGAAAAATGATTAGCATCACTAGCCAAGAGGGAAATATAAGTTAATACCCAGTTAAATACCAGTAGACACCAGTTAGTACAGTTAAAAAATTTTTAAAGTGACCATGTCAGATGCTGCTGAGAAAATGAAGACTTCAGATCTCTCCTGTGATGCCAGTGGGAGTGTGAAATGGTGTGGACCCTGCAGGATAGTCTGGCAATTTCTCAAAACAATTAGGACATCTCCCCAGCAAGTGCATCTCTAAACATTGTTCCAGAGAAATGAACACTCAGTAAGCTGTGGTCAGGACAAGTGGGACAGGCCCAAGGGTTCGGGAGTGCTTAGGGTTTTTAGGAACTGACCTTCGGGAACAGACCTACTGTCGGTGTAGTGCCCCCTCTCTCGCTGTGGCACTGGGAATTAAACCTTTGTGTGGAACTGCATCCCAGGCGTTTTTAAAAAAATTTTTTTTTAAATTGTGAGACAGGGTCTTGCTACAGTGCCCAGGCTGGGCTCCAACTTGGAACTGGCAGTCGTGTTTCGGTGTCCCAGAGTGTCCCACCACACCTGGCTACCACACCTGAGGCATATAGTTTTTGTACCTCTCCATCCCTCACCTGTATTGTTTAC